>CM055316.2:35416932-35421932 GCA_029255685.2 Silene conica | reverse complement strand
TAAGTTAGACATACTTGGTAATTGTATCCATGAAAAATTGACGAGGCTCTGTATGTCCGGCAGGATCACACCAATACACTGTACTTTGAGTCGGATTGATCACGCCCAACATCCAATGCTTACTACAAGTTATAGAAAAATACAACGAAGATATCAACTTAAATATTGACAAAAAATAATAAAATAATTAATCAAGTCATCAATAATAATACTATGAAAAGAAATTTATAATTACGTACCCCTGAGCATATGGAGCAAATATAAGTTTCCGACCTTTTCCACAATCGGTACATGTCATTGCCCTAGCAACATAATCGGATCGATAATTTTCATCCGGAGCAACAGATTCTGAGGACAATGTCTCTGGGCACAAGAATCCATAGTGACTACTAATTTGCATGGTATCGGCAAGATCACTCAAATACCGACAACAATAAGAATCCATAGTAACTATCTAGTACTAGTTTGCATATTATCAGATATATATATACTAATGGGATTGCAAAGGGGAAGCTTAAACAAAGAGACCGAACCTCATAAAGAGTGTGATGTGAGAGGCACCAATCATTTGTTCATCTAACAAATGAACAACCTCCTCATAACTAAGGTAGCAAGTTTGTTCATTGTGTAACACATGTTCGTCAATGGGAACACTGATCATTGTCCCACTTGCCTTTAAAACCCGAGCCTCAGTTGCTAATAACTTCAAATCCATGGTCCTCTGCTTTTGCTTAAAATTGGGACTAACTTCAATTCCAAGGAAAGATGGCGAAATCGAGGGCGAACACTTCTGAGGCTTGGACTTCTTTGCTGCTGCTGCTTTATTTTTTCCTTGATCATTCTTTTTCATGGTTATCTAAATGTTGGCATAAATAAGTTGATAAATGGTATAACTCTCAGTGTATCTTATATCATTATATATACTAGCTATACTAGAAATCTTAGTTACCTTCTCAACAGGACTATGTATATGACTTTGCGGCCACTGAATAAATGAACCCCTTAGCATGAGTCAATGTTATCATATCACCAACAGGCATTGGTAAATCAACATTTTCCGACCCAGAATAGATTTCCTTGATTGACACTTTGCTAAAACCATCACGAAGGGCACTGCCATGAATGGAAACAAATTCGTCCTTACTTGATAGGTATACCATTCCTGAAGCCACTATCTTCGATGATTTGTTTGGCAGTGATAGCTCACAATCTTTCCAAGCCTGAAAATTTAAGTTATAGTAGAATTTCAAACTTTTTTCATTTACTATAAAGTAACGTCTTTAATGAAAAGCTTACATATATACCTGTTGTGTTACTGGGCCAGGAGTCTTCAAAACATTGGTCACGGGTGGATCCTCAGTCACTTGTAGTGATTGCACTCCTTTTAGTGAGAGTGATTGCATGTGAGACCCCTGCATAGATAGATTAGTGTTTTAAAACTTTTTTCATCGACTTTGAACTAGATAGTGTTTTAAATGCAAAGCTTACAGATCCTTCTTAATGAAAACCTTTTTACAACCTGCCGTGGTGATATGGTAGGAATCTTCAGAACATTGGTCTTGGGTGTTTGATAATCCTCCTCTCGGGGTGTCTCCTCTCGGGGTGTCTCCTCTGGGCGTGGCTCTTCACTCACGTGTAGTGATGCAGAATTTGTCGATCCCTCGGTACTCATAGATGCTCCTCCGTGCATTAAATCGTCTAATACTTTAGTACTTGGCTTCTCACCAGTTAGCCAAAAATGCATCATCACTGATTTCAACTTTTCCAAGTCATCAATTTGGTGTTGCATGTAATTGATCTTCTCGCACAACTCTCCTCTTGTCGGTTTTTTTTGGTCCCTTCCCAAAATACTCTGTTATGGAAATACCGTTAGGAATTCCTCGCACACGGCCCGGATGCTCAGGCTTGCCTATCGCCTTAGCGAGTATGTCTTCCCGTCCTTCGGGCACAAATAATCCAGCCTCAACATCCTTTTCAAGGGATTCCTGCAAATCACCAATATTAATTAAGTTTTTAGCAGCCAAAAAAAATGAATAAATAGCACTAATAAATTAAACAACTGAACTAAACCGAGTTAAATTACAAAAATGTTCAACTTACAATTTTCAAAGCAACTTCCTTATCATAATCAGTCATGTCCCCTTTCGCTGACTTGTGAGCCCTTAGCCAAGTTAAATATCGATCAACTTTTTCCACTTGTTTTCCCTTGGCAGCTAAATCTTCTTTCTATAAAAAAAGAAGAGAGTTCATGAAAATTCATGCCAACTTTTGACCTGGAAGTTAGCTAAAAAATGAAACCAATACATAGAACTTACGACTTTAACTTGAATCCCTCGATATCCTGCTCGTGAGCCAAAGTATTTCCCCTTTTTTTTAGAGGCATTCTCCTTGTTCTTATCACTGATCGCCTAATAACATAAATCATATAGAGTGAAAAATAGTACGAGATACTATATACATATATATATTATCATGAAATAATTTGCGTGTCTACAAAAATAGAAATATTACCTTGAATTTTTCACTAGCGTGAGATGCCAGAAACTTGTTCCAATCATCTTGTGTAATCTGCTTATACAAGGGTGGTGGTGTCTTCTGGATAGCTCCCGTCTCATCATACATCCACTCACGAACCAAAGTGCATTTCCATTTTCTCCATAATTCAGCCATCTTTTGGAGACACCAATCGTGACGTTCTTCAATGACATGAAAAGCACCCTGAATTGCCATAAAAAAGAATGATGTTATAATATTAGTTTCGTTAGTTCTAATAAGAGATTAGAACTTATTTAAGGATGTTATAATATTAGTTTCATTAGTTCTAGTAGTGATAGGTTATATGCGTGGGAGAGGAAGCTATACGATGAAGTCAATGTATTCATGTTATCATTCATTATTCAACTAGTCATTTTCCCTTCATTTTCATAATACCATGTTTGGCTCAAGATTAATAATCTGACAAATAGTATTATACTACTACGTTCATATATTGACACAGAATCCCGCTTGTTCCAAAATGAAGTAGATTCTAGTATTCAATGTGAGTCTATGCTATAAAATTGTACATTTTGTCCTTCTTTCACCAGATTTAAGGTAACAAAGGTTACAAACTTACAAGTCACATCAATCGATCACTCGAAGTAGCCATTTAATGAAGAGGCTTCCAAATGACTTTACGTCTGTAATAGATGTTCAACTTGAACTTCAAAGTGACAGTAATACCCAAGCCATTTAACGATTTGAAACTTTAAATTGGGATGAGACAGAGGTCAAGGACAATGCAAGTAGAACAGATATATATGAATCACAAATACCGATGCTGACAAACTTACGAACTAACACTACAACAGTAGTGAAACAACTAAGCCACGTATATGAAATTGGTAGCTGCTCATTTAAGCTGATCTGAGTCTGACCATTTGTCCATTGGTAGCAAGATCATTCAATCTTTTCAACTGAAAGCATACAGTCCTTCACAAACCTCATCAATTCATCTTATAAGTAGTAGAGTCTATTATAAATAAACTCCAAGGCAAACCACACGTCTGCGCCACAAGAGTCCTATGAAAAACAGACCTTATATCAGACTGCTCATGATACTCACTAAAACTGAATAAATATGAACTACATTCTGGTACTCAACCTACTGCTCTTGTTACTGCTGCATCAACCTACTGCCATTATCTTTGATTAAACACCCGCTCACAAAGAATAATGGTAAACACATGAACGGGACAACGGAAGTAATTGTCAAAGAGGTGGTACTCAAAGCAAGAGTAATACAGGAAGGGAACATGTGTTTGAAACTCGGAGTTAATTTCATTTTTATAAACTCAGTTCCGACTCTAATTCTCCTTGACATAATCGATCAACGTATGTCACGTTTTATGGGCAGTAGTAACAGCCATGGTGCAGGCGCTGGTCTGGTCTGAACAGACCCACGAAGGACAGTACGTGCAGACCAGAATGCAGCTACCAGCAGGTTTACTGGTCTGAACTGACTGGTGCAGGAATGAAAAATGGCAAAAGAGTAACGTAGTATGTGCAGTAGTAGGGGGGCAGTAGTAGTTCAGAGATGGAATGCAACATATAATACAATTAAGTAGTAGAGAGTAGCAGTGTAGGTTGTAGAGTATGGATGCAATAACAGCAGTAGTAAAAATAAGCATAGACAGCAGCAGTGGCATAGATAACCATCAATAATCAGCAGCTATAGACGCATCACAAATGAACAGCAGCAGTAAGTGAAGGGTACGTAACAAACAACAGTTGTTAGAAGTCAATAGGAAGTAGCAGCCTACTCCTCAAGTAAGGTTCATTATATAGGCCTCATATCTGTACAACCCATATTCATAAAACTTAAAACATGAAGCAAAAAAACTTAGAACATAGTTAAAATAACATACCGTCAGTTCACTCAGCATAAGGTTCAACGTCGGTTGATCCACATCCTCCCAACTCTCCAGTGCGGGACTAACATTCCCCCGAACAGTCACGCCTATCCATGAACTAAACTTAGATGCATATTTTCCTGTCGGCAATTTATCTTCTTCGTCCCACTCAAGTTGTATGGGTTGTTTCTCTTTAATAGCTCTTGCAGCCATATCTAAAACAGTTCGGCCCCTGTGAGAAGATATCCCCTTCTTTCCGCTTGCGTCCTCAACAGAGTTGTTCTTTCGACTTCTTTTACGTTTTTGCGGGCCCATTGTTCAACTGTACAAAAAAAAACAGGGATAGCAAGTCAGAACAGGGAAAGCAAGTCACAACAGGGAAAGCAAGTCACTGGAACATACTAAGACATTCTTGTAGCGAACGACAAAATAATCAGTGTAAGTCTATTAGCCACTAAGAAAAAACTGTGGAACATACTAAGACATTCTAAGGTATCTGTGAATTAGTGGAGGTATATAACTCACGAGTGGCTAGAAGACATACTACTATACATCAGTTCACCCCTTAATCCACTTCTTTATTGAAGGGGTGACAGTAGAGAATGGTCG
>CM055316.2:35234432-35411932 GCA_029255685.2 Silene conica | reverse complement strand
AATCCATGTCTAGTGATATGCAGAATGTGTTGCCCCAAGCCATGAATGACATGTAGTTATGTATCACTGTTGTAAATATTGACTTATTTGGTTGATTTTACTTCCAGTTTCGAAATCTGTACCGTGTTCTAGGTGACAATTACAGTTTGAATGACGAATGAATGTTAATATGGCGCAAAGCGATGTCTATGCTTCAAATGATTTGTCAAAATGTTTTGGAAGATGAATGGATGAGTTTCGAAGGAAGTAATGTGAAATTGTAAAGTAACCAAAATTTTAATAAGTTTCCTGAATGTTACCTTGCTTGTACGGGCTGTCATCTTAAATGTGTTCCATATATATGTATGAAAATTTTATGTATGATAACCTTTTGGGTTAGCTTCCCAATGCTTTTGGTTTCCAGTTAATAGGAGTTATATTTTGAGAGAAATAAATATTTTAATTGACAGTGGTCAGATTGTTACTGCACAGTTCCGTTTTGACCCATGTTTTTGTAAAGGAAATCATTTAAAACATGTTTATTGTTTATGCATGATTCCAACTCCATTATTTAGAATATTTGTTCATGTTTTCAAAATAATTAGCCATGCAAAAGCTTAACGAGTCGTTATTTAATTGTGCTTTTTGCAAGTTGCCCAATTTTCTGTTGAATTGTTGTAAAGTTCCTGTTCAGACTAATTGAGTTGTAAAAAATTTGTCATAAATAATTCCCTTGAGATATGCATTCGATTCTTTTTTCTATGATTAGATAATTTATTATATTTTCTAAAAAAACTATAATAGCACGCATGATAGCTACGCGGGTATTTAATTATGATTTTTATAAGTTGCTGCATAATGTTTAATTGGTGAAATTGTGAGTTATGTAAGTTTCATATAAAAGTTTAATCAAATGTGAATTATGTGATGTGACCATGTGATATCCTGATATGTCATTAATAACATGAATAGAAGGCATATGAAATGAATACGAACCATAATATATGTTAACGTAACCTTGCTTATTTCGTCGAGTTTTATATGAAATAGTTCCAATTATACAGACGCTCCTACTTTTAATTGTTGTGACCTCAAAATAATGGTGTGGTGTTCGTATGTGATGTTAAAACAATTTTTATCATGGAAGAGTCTTGCCAAGTGGTAGAATGAAATTTAACTGGTAAATTTATTAGCATGATATAGCAATCTAATTATTATACGTAGTTGTGATTATTTTGGAACAGTGTGAATTCTGTTGATGACCTTTCATATGTGTATTACTGGTATATATTTGTCCAGTCCCCTGCGACAACAGTCCCTACAACTTCTCCATGTATATTAGTGATGTGTGCTTTTTATATAGACCTTTTAGGCCATATTAGCACACATTTCTATGCTTATTCCGTAGTATTTTGCTACGAATATCCCGCGAATAGTCTACTTTGGTTTGTTTGGCTATTTTGCAGATATGAGCCGGAGAAGATCATAATCAAGCCTAAAACATGTCCTTATGCATGCATTTAGGATAAGAGTTGAGTCGGAGCTTGTTACTACCGTTTTGAGATGCGCATAGGAGCAATGAAAATCTATTAAGCGAAGGAAGAACTTCAATTTGCTAGTACCTACTTTGGAGAGCCATATCTCTAGTTATACAATAGATAATTAGGTGATTCTAGTTGGAGATGAAAGCTTATCCTCTTAGCTTTCCAGCGCTACCAAGAACGTCTGATGATTTGAGCGAGTAACGAAGACATGTCGACCATTAGAAGTTCAGTGCGCAGTGCAGGAAATACACAGTGCTCGATCGAGAAGAATATTTGTTCGATCGAGAGGTTTTGCTTCTTAAAATCCTCGATCGAGAGGCTTCGGTTCCTAATATCCTCGATCGAGAGCTTTTGGTACTTATTGTTCTCGATCAAGAGCTTTTCATACCCATTGTTCTCGATCGAGAGGTGTTTCGTCTCGATCGAGAGCCTTTTCGGGTGACTGCTCATTTTCCCGAGAACTTTCGTCAGTTTTTCTTTCATGTCTTATTTAAGAACTCGTTTTTGAGTTCATTAGGCTATCTATCTTTTTTACAGAACCCATTTTACTCTTAGCCGTCACAATTTTTTGTTCAATAAAATTTGTTTTAGTTTTGTGTTCTTTCTTCTTAAAACTCAAGGATTGTTTCGTTGTTGTTCTAAGTCGGATTCTTTTGCCTTGTAATCTTTCTTCCTTTCTCTTTTTTATATTGTTTTCATTGTTTTTTTTTTTTGCTAAAATGTAAGAATTTTCATTCATCAAATAAGCACATTACATCACTAATTTCAAAATTTTTCCGACTTTGCAGATTACACATACTGCATTTTAACTAACCAAATCTTATCTGTGTGTGACACTATACTAGGTCTACAACACAAGAACTTGCTTCTGATCATCTCTTTTATCTGTTTTGCCACAAATTCAGGTCTCTGGACATTCAGTTCCACTCTTGCTCTATTGCGTTGCATCCAAATACTGTACCACCCAGCCAAAATGGTAGCAGTAGTAACCAATTTCCTACATCTCCCCCATCTTCTTCGAGCTATTTGTATCAAACTCCCAGCTCTACAAATATTAGCACCCACCCAGGCACCTAATACCTGTAACAGTCTGCAACTGTAACTGCATTCCACGAATAAATGCAAGTGACTTTCAGCGTTTGTTTTCATTGTTATTGTTATCTTGTTTCTTCTGTTTTGCCTTCATCTTCGTTTGTCTCGGTTTCTCATGATTCATACTCTGTTTTAATACTCCGTTCCATCTTCCGTTTTTTGTCCCTGTTTTCGTCTTCATTTATCACATATTGTCTATGTTTTCCCTCTCCTTAATCACCTCTGATATTATTTAGTTTCGTCACATAACTATTCTGTTTAGAATCCGTAATTGCATCGGTTTTTATGCTTGTATTTGTGCCCCTGTTTCCGTTATAAGTCTTGAAAATCACGCACTATTGCTCACTATTCTCGTCTTTCTCGTCTCCTTTTCATACTTATTTTTACAATCTGATTTTATCCCTTATCATCATGTCATATGTTAGTATAAATCTTGTAGTCGTAATCATTTATAATATCGTCATGAGTAGCTAATTTGCTTAATATGTCGGGATGAGGGAAACTGTGTCTTATGCATGATAGGTTGTAACCGGGATGGGTAGTTTTGCGGTAGGAATTTTCGTTAGGCAATATAATTGTGTTTGGTTGAATGAGTATACGCAGGAGACCATTCGTTTAGTTAAGCCCCGACCTAGATCGGAAGATTGGAAGGGTAAGGCTTGCTTTGCAATAATAATTAGTTTCTGTGACGGTGGAAGTCAAGCAGAAATAACCATAGGGCGACTTAAGACCGGAAGGTATAGTCGGGTTAGAGACGTGACTGTAATAACCTAGCCTTTCCTACCAATAAACTGACCGGCCTAGTTATACCGATATTGCTGACGACACAGTGACCCGAAATCCTAGCATATTCCTCTTTTCCGAATTTATTTTATATCTTTCTCGTTTCTTTCCGTAGTTTAGATAAATAATTTCAAACCCCCAATTTGCATGTGACATTCAGACGGACCAATTTAGACAGATAATTAGCAACTTTGCCTCCCTGTGGAGATCGACCCTATTTACCGCTAGCTTCCGTTAGTAGCATTAGGTTATTATTTTTGGTACTGAAACGACCGTATCAAATTTTGGCGCCGTTGCCGGGGAGGCGACGCTTTTATCTGTTTATTTTTGTCTGTTTTTCGCCTCAAGGGAAGACTGAGTACCTTGAGGTTGTTCTTATTTTTTTCTTTAGTGCTGTTTTGATAGGCCCATAGGTTTATTAGTCATGCTACAGAGGGAGATTATCGAAGGGAAGGCTTGAGTACCATCGATCCTTTTTTGCCAAGATGACATCCGTTTCCTGAGTGATTGCTCTGTTTGAATCCCAAGCTGAAAAACTCGCTAATTGGGAGAGGAAGGAGTCTTGGGGTTGTGGTAATTACCACACTACACCAAAACCGGTACCACAACAAACCCCTCCACCTGCTAAAAACAATGAGTTCACTGAAGTAATCCAAATGATAGAGGCATTGACGTTAAGGGTGCAAACAAGCAACTCCTACACTATCCGTCTTGAGCAGTTGCAGGCCCAAGTGAACGAATTGAGCAAAGTAATTGAGCGAGAGGAGGCTGATTCAAGAGCATCGAGGATAAATCAAGTTGATTGAGTAATTGGCAGTACTCGATCGAGTGAATTGGAGGATAAACCTCTCGATCGAGCTACTAAAAATGCTCGATCGAGCAAGTACGAGGAAAAAGACCTCGATCGAGTAAACAAAAATGCTTGATCGAGAGGAATTGAGGATAAAATTGTTGATCGAGTAGATATAAATGCTCGATTGAGGACCCCTGACGATGAGGCCTATCTTCAACTATTCTCTAATGCTCAACCAAATGATTTTCCCGCTCGATCAGTTCCTTACCCACAACGGTTGCTGCCACACCGTGGATTTTTGAACCGCTTACAAGCTCTCGACATCATGGCTCACTACAATGAGACGATAACTCAGGTACCTAATTTGCCGATTTTATTTCTAAAATTGATTGGTCTAGGACGAATACCACTGAGTCGGTCATGAACATAGCCATGAGTGAAGAGAGTAGCATGCTTCTTAGGAAGGGGACCCACCCTATAATGTCTGACCCGAGCCAATTTTTTATCTCATGTTCTAGAGGGACCCAATTGTTCGATAATGCTTTATGTGACCTCGATTCTAGTGTCAACATCTTACCTTTACCTCTCGCAATGCGATTAGGAATGATTAAGTTTGTGCGCGCTAGAACGACTATTTAGTTGGATGACTACTCCTATGAAAAGGTCAAAGGAGCTGTACATGATGTACCTGTTAGGATCGGGAATTTTTATATTCCCGTAGATTTCATTGTTCTTAACATACCCGAGGACCGCAATGTTCCCATTATTTTGGGAAGACCATTTTTGTGCACTGCTGGCGCAATTCTTGATGTTGGGGTTGGGACACTTACCTTTCAGGTCGGAGGAGAGGATTTGGTTTTTACTAAGTCCGATGACCCTAGGGAACCCATACCTATCGTTTCCTGCGACGATATCCCTCTTGTAGAGCCCATTGCCATTCCGTCTGAGCCACTATCTGAGTCACATATTATTATTGCTGTTATGACGCCTCCGCCCCATTCTGGGAGCAAATTGGAGGAACATCTCCTTTTTTCTATTTTTGCAGGTTTTGACGAGTGCAATGAACCGGGAGGTGTGATGGGTGCTCCTAGCGTGGAATATGGAACTACTTGGATAGATGATCCAGGAGGTGGTGTTGATAAGGCTATGCTGTTGAGAAAGAGAACGCGTGATGAGGAGAAAGTTTGGGAGCGAGGTGTTGTGAGGAGCTCTCATTTTTCAAATGCCAAGCTGTGGAGGCCGGATGTTGACTTGACATAAGCTGAAGCTACCACATTCAGTCAGAAGCCTAACAGAGGGCCATTAATTTGTGGTATTGGACAATGAAGGAGAAGGTCGAGCTGGGACCGGTTAATCTAGCGCTACCGGGAGGAAACCCGAAGTTTAACTCTTTAGTTTTTCAGATTTAGAACATTTTTTTTACTTTTCCCTTTTTTTGTGTGTGTTGTAATAATCGTGCTCGACTATAAACTTTAAACTCGTTGTTGCGTTTTGGTAGTAATTCGTGGCTGTGGTTGCGTAATTTCAGGTGTCAAGAGTGATCGAGTACTTCATAGCTCGATCGAAGTGAATTGCAAGCTGAAGTGCTCGATCGAGTGGCAGATTGACTCGATCGAGGGGTTTTGTAGCCCAAACTCATGGATCGATTAGTCAGATAATTCGATCGAGGGAAATCATCAGCCGGTTTGCTCGATCGAATAATCCAAAAATTCGATCCAGATGCTGCTCTTGTACCGACTACTGTGACGGATTATTTTGCCCGACTTCTACGCTTCGATTGCGACCTCTCTTTCTCGTTCGGTTTGGGGAGGTCCGTGGTGCGTGCACTTTTGTATGTTCCTAACTCTTCTTCTTTAGTTTGCATTTCTTTTCCTTTACTTTGTACAACGGGGACATTGTATGATTTGGTTTGGGGAGGGTTTGCATCCATATCTGTGTCTGCATTTTGTTTTACTGCATTTCTATTCGCACGTTTGAATTTTCGCATGCATTGTTGTTTTATATTTAAAATAAATAAAAAAAATCGAAAAATTCAAAAAAAAATCACGTTTATTTTTGCAATTTAGGTCGTGTCAGATTGGAGTGTTTCATTACTGAAAATTGTTGTATGCTTAAGCCTTGCACTGTTTCACATCTTTTAGCAATTTCCACAGCATTTTCTCGAATTTCATTTCCAAATTTGTTGAACTAGTAGAATTGACTGGAAATTTTGGCAAACTACAAGAACTTTCTAAGCTTTAGAGCCTTAAACTGGTGACATCCATGACCAGTTATTTTAGGATTGTGAGTAGTACTCCCCGGATTTCATGTTTTGCATGTGTATGAGTTTTGATTTTTTATTGCCTACACGCATCGGTTAGAGGTTGGAATTACACGTTTGGAGGACGATTGCATCAACCACTTTCTCGTTTTGCCCATTCAACTCCACTTTAAGCCATAACTGCCTTTTTGTCCTTAACTACATCCCATACTTAGCCTACCATTGTGCCGAGCTAGGTAGTAGTAGAGGAAATCATCTTTTCGTATCCGTTTTGGCTCTTTTTTAGATGTCTTGGAGTGCGTGCAAGTGAGAATTGGAGGAAGTAGGTTGTGTTGTGCTCGATCGAGAGCTATTTAGCTCGATCGAGAAGTTTTGAATGCTTAACGTGCTCGATCGAGAGCTTTCTTGCTCGATCGAGAATTTTGGGAAGAAAAAGTCCTCGATCGAATGGTATTGTGGTCGATCGAGGGATTTGGTGGTACTTTGCCTATACAACCGAGACAAAAAAAAAAGAAGAGAAATGAAAAAAAAAGGAAAAAAAAATGAAAAATGGAAAAAGAAAATCAAAAAGAAAAGAAAATGAAAAAAATAAAGAATAACTCGGTTGGAAAATAATTGGGATTTGTGATGTTTTTGCCTAGTCAAAAGAGGCATGAGTTTATATTTGAGTCGGAAGATCGGGATACGTTTATTATGGTTTGTTAGGTTCTAGCTTGGCTTTAACCCCCACATTTCCATACATGTCTTGCCCTTTTTGTCCTACTTAGCCTCAAATTCCCATATTTGCAATAGTTCGGCGTGTAATTGACATTGACGGTGGTTGTGCGTGTGTACGGTGCTTGAAATTATTATTCATACATGTCTAGCATGCATGATTTGTTGGTCGAAGTCTAGGTGAGCGGCTTTTACTTCTTTCTCTTTTACATATTATCTGCTTACCCTTTGCTTTGTTGAGAGAAGAGTGACCCGGGAGAGTCCAATTTTGAAAGTTTTGCAAGGTCGAAAGTTCAACATTTATTTGAAATATGCATAAATTCGTTTGCTTAGGATATTGAGCTATTAGGAGTGATTCATGTGCAGCAAATGGTTTGAGTTAACAGTTTTCAGCTTGTCAATGTTTTACTCCTATCTATTTAGTCTTAGTTAGTTGCATGAGTTTGCTTGAGGGCAAGTGGTGAGCCGAAGTCGTATGCTCCCAAAGATAATATTTATAACACTTAAAACCTTAAACTAATATAGTATAGGGTAAAAAGGATCGATCCACAGAGAAGGCGATGTAATTTATGTGAATTATAGTATAGAAAATAGGGAACAATAAAGGGGGGGTTTGTGATTGAATAAACTATAATCTACTAAACAAATAATAAAGATGACTGAATTCAGATGATTAAAAGGTCTTGGGTCAATAAACATCCACTATCAACAAACTAATTGGTCTTCGATTGTTTAACTTAATTACTCTCAAGTACTTTATTGTGAAAAACAAGTTTCCTTCTTCCTCTCAAGTATAGTCAACTAAGTCGTAACGCGATATTAGAAGACCCTAATTATTGAATAATCTAAGCCAAACATCTAGATTTAATCCAACAATAGCATTAACAAACCAAGGAAGCAATAAAGATAACGATCTTTAACACACGCGGATAACGATTCGAATTATATGGTTAGTCTCTACCTCGTCCTAATAACGATGAAACACGTACAAATTATTAGGGTAAAGCTTGCTACTTTAGTCTAGATTAATTGAACAATTACGGATTCAATTTCTAAGCATGCGATAGATTAAAGTAAAAAATTACTAATTGATCAGATTAGCAAGAGAAAAAAATAATCATAAAATACGAGCAAGAGACATAAACAATACTTGAGAATAAAAAGGAGAAAGAACAATCTCGCAATTAATTACTAAAGCTTCTGTTTATCGATCCAAAAAAAGAGAGGATTAGTTCCTCATAATTACTAAGTGAAAGAAATTAGGGTTCTTGATAGTCTCCCCAATTCTAAAAGTTGTATGAATGAAAAAGTGACGGATAAGCTAAATACTTAACCTAATAATCCTAAAGTAAAAATAGAAAACTAGAAAAATTCCAAAAAACTCGCTGAAAGTCGGAAACAAACGAAATAAAACATCGAAACAGCCGAGCCACGGGCGACCCGCGTGCTCACCCGCGACCCGCGTGCATATCCGCGACCCGCGCGTCTGTCTGCGACCCGCTCGTAACTCTGGCCATATTCTTCTTTCGTGTTCTTCTTCTTTGGTCCTCACGTGGGCCTTCTTTAGTATTGCAGTTCAACAATTCATATGTTGGACTAAGTGGGGACAAAGCCATTTGCACATGTTTGCTGCTTGTCTCTTTTGATTTGTTCAGCCCATTGATCAATTGTTCAAGCCCAACTTACAAGCTTAGAATATAGGTTCCGGTTTTATTTCATCTTATACCCATCTCATTGTCTCGAGCCCAAATATTAGACTTGCTTAATATATCTCAAGATCAAGCCAAAAAACTTCTGAACTCCACTTTTCATATTTTAACATAATTAATCTCAACACCAAGAAATCGGAATTATACAATTAGACCTCAAAACGCTTCTAACTCCATAAATAACTCATCTAACTTGACACTTTTATGCCGTACTAAACCCGTCTTATCAAACTTCCCCACACTTAGATCTTTACTCGTCCTCGAGTAAACTCAAAGGACTCATTACAAGCTCATACCAACACCGATCCACAGAAATGTAAGAAAAGTAATAAAACATGTAGTAATGCTTGAACCAGACGGTCTTCAACTTAGCAGTAGGAGATCAAAATAGCATTGGAATTTTTTTTCTTTACTATGTCTCTCATTTTGCCTAGAGCGTCCGCCCTTGCGGATTTTCACTCTAGCTTATCATTTTTTCATCTCACCTCTACTCTCAGTGGCACGCAACTCGTTTCTTCATTTTACCCAGAGCGCCCTTTCGGGTTTTTACTCCGTCCTCGGCCACATCCCAATCTGGCCTAGGCGCCCTTTCGGGTTTTCACCTAGCCGGGATTAATCTTTTTATTTTTTGCTTTTATCATTTTTTTTCTTTTATCATTTTTTATTTTATTTTTTGAAATAAAAACACCACACAATTACAAATGTATAGAAATCGGAATGATTCTCCCTCCCCACACTTGAATGAAACATTGTCCTCAATGTTACAAGGACACAATAAAAGGGAAGAGAAAAATACACACCTCATTTGAGGAAGCTCCAATGACGACAAAAACCATCAAACATACCGCAACACGTCATGAAAACATGAAAGAAGAGCAATCCACGCACCACACCTCCTCCCCACACTTGGCTATTAGCATACTCCATAAAGCACAATCATACAAAGCCAACAAAAGATAAGAGTGACAAAGAAGACTAAACCCTTAACCATTGTTCTACAACAACCTCATTAGATAAAGGGGATGTGGTTGATTGGTATACACTGATTTGGAACAAATGGACATTACCTAAACATTCTATGGTAGCATGGCTATATCAGCATAATGCTATGAATACAAAAGCCAAGCTATACAACTTGCATCTGGTAGCGGATGAACTTTGCTGCATCTGTGCTAACCAATCTGAAACTATGGAGCATCTTTTCTGTAACTGCTCGTACAGCACAAAGTTGGTAGAGTACCTGGAGGAGTGGACTCATAAAAAGATAAACAAGAGCCTTGCCCAACAATGGCGCCTGAGATTGAAAGGTTCCAAAATGAAGAAAGCTATTCTGAATGGCATTATTAATGCTATGATTTACACGATCTGGCAACAGCGCAATAGGAGTCGGATAGAAGGCATCTTAATCAGACCAGAACACCTTGGATTATTGATTAGGAAAGAGCTTAATATGTATTATGGTAGTCTACATAAAGGAAAGATGTCTAGCAAGGATACCAATTTTCTTGCTAGGATATGCCCCTCTTGTACATAATACGTTTTGATTGATCATTTATATTACTTACCTTATACCAAAAAAAAAAAAAAAAGAAGACTAAACCCCCCTTATTACTCCAATCCTAACCAAAGACCAAGTAGCTGTAAATATATATGTGCCAGTAACTCCGAGCTTACAAGGTCAGTCCTAACCTCCTCTACACCAAATCAACAATCTATCCAACCGCATAAACAAGTGCCCACAACAACGCACCGCGGTTACACCACACCTTAGCCATTAACCTACCCATACTTCCTTCTAGGTTTCCCTTATTATGTCGCCAACACCATAAATTAGGCAATTACGACTTCCTTTTTTTTTGAATTTTCGTTTTTTTTTTTGGAGAAATTGCACACACAAATCTATGGGTTGCCTCCCAGAAGCGCTGTTGTTTAACGTCGTTGGCTCGACATCTCGCGGAGTGGTGAACCACCCGACTTAAGATGGAGTTTAGAACTTTACCTTTTCAAGGGACTGGGGTAAACACTTGATTTAATATGTATAACTTGTGTTCCTTTACAGGAGCTCTTGTGTTCCTCAGCATCTTTGTGATTCTCCCATAGAAGGATACACCCTTTCTCTCTAGACGGGGAGTCCGGCAAAATTTCACAACCTTTGCTCGGAAGTGGTGGCTTCCGGCTTCTCATAGAAGTATGATTGGTAGTAATGGAACACAAAGAAGAAACCAAAGAATTAGTTGAATTAGGTGAATTAATTTGAAATTTAACCACCTTCCCATTAAACTCCATAGTCAAGAAACCATTTGGGACATCAATTCGGGTTCCTGCGGTCCTTAGGAATGGTCGACCCAATAAAATTGGGATAGCATCAACCTCATGTGCCATATCCAAAACATAGAAATCTGCTGGAAAAACCAGTTGATCTACCTTAACCATAACATTCTCTACTACTCCTCTAGGGTGTACACTAGACCGATTAGCAAGTTGGACTACTACCCGAGTGCTTTTCAAAGGACCAAGCTTAAGAGACTCATAAACTGTTGGAGATTGTGTCCTCCACATGTAGTGTGATAACGTCATTGAACATACCCTTGTACGGACAAGTGGGAGATTGTTGGGGCTGGTGTCCTTGACAATTAGGTACAATGACTTATTAAATCTCTTTAAGGATCACAAGGGCATACTTCTGTATTATTACCAGTTGATCCACGTTTATCAATAACGGTTGGCTTGCTAGATAAGTTTGACGTTATTGTCATACGGATGACGGTGATCAACTGGTCCCTATACGTCACACCTATAGGACACGTTTGAGAGATGTGAAGGTATGAAAATACAGTCACATTTTGCCGGATACGACTAAACAGTTAGTCAGAGGTATTGACTAATAAATTAGTCAATAAGATGTTGAGATAATTATTTAATACGGATTAAATAATTTTAGCTAATACGGATTACAAGATTAATTCGTAAATTAAATATAAACGGTTATATTTAATTAAATATTGTATTCGTGTATTAATATAAACAGTTATATTAATTTGGGTAATTATACAATATTGTATTTTATCAGACCATTATTAATATATCGACTGTATTAATATCTGATAACATGTTACGATTTATAATTATAAACCCGCGAATTATATTTAAGCAATTGGGTCGAATCACGCATTGGGATAAGGTAAGAGTGGAAAGCCCACTCCTACCCAAACCCCAATTCGGCCGAAACAACTACATAAGGAGGAGGAGTCTCCTTATGTCAGTTACTCTTGTTGCACTGTAAAATAATCTCAGGGTAAAATTAGGGTTTGAGAGCATCCTCCTCCCAAAACCTCAGATCTCACATCTAAAACCTCAAGGGCTCTCCCTATATTGCAAGGCAATTGGAGAGGATTTCTAGCACACGCGGCCACGTCTCAAACTAAGTCTGGGGTGCAAGTTATAGGAGGGAATTTGCATTAATTCCTGTTCTTCTGCCTTTTTGCGCGAGGACTAAAGGTTGTACTTCTTTTCTCATGTTTTTAATCTTATGACGATATTCACAATTGCATATTTCATTATAATCCTGCAATTTTAGGGTGAATACGCGTTTTATTCCCCACATAAACATGGTAGGGGAGATCATTCTCTTCTGTTCTTGCCTTTTCTTTACTGTAATTCTTCCTTTCTCATCTTTTATATTCTGTTCTTATCTTTAGTTTTCGTATACTGTTTTCATTCTTTGAATTCCGATCCTTTTCGCGCGTATCCTCTGTTTTTGTATGTTCGTTCACATCACTGTTCATCCGTTTTCCGTCCTTAATTCATACCTTCTGATTTCGTTCTTTTTCCTTTGTTAATCCTTGTTTTTAGTTTTAGTTTAGTCACACTAAATCCCTGTTTAGTTCATCTCGTATCGTATGCTTGTTCATTGCTTTTGTATCCGTCATAAGAATACCGAAACCGCGCCCCTTTCCCTCTTGTTTCTCGCTGATTTCGTGTCCCCTGCCTCTTTCTTATAATCTGATTTTTATCTGTCATCTCGCTATGTCATATGCTAGTTCACTCATTATCATCGTAATCATTGTTAATTCCGTCATGAGTAGCTAAACCCTTTTATATGTTGGGATGAGGGAAATTGTGTCGAACGTTTGACATGTAGTAGTCGGGATGGACCGTTTTTGGTTGGAGTTATCGTAAAACAATTAAATTCACGTTTGGTTTAGTGAGTGCACGCATGAGACTTTACAATTAGTTAATTCCCGACCTAGACCTGAAGGTTGGAAGGGTAAGACTTGTTGAACGATTTTAAATAGTTTTTGTGAGAGCGGAAGTTAAGCAAAAATGACCTTAAGGCGACTTAAGACCGAAAGGTATAGCCAGGCCTTCCCACCAAATAATTGGCCTATCCCAATTACATCGATCATACATGAGGCACAATGACCCGAATTCCCAACATATTCCCTTTCCTTGATTTTTATCTCAACCCGTGTTTATTTTCGTATTTTTATTCTCCTTTGCATATCTATATCTCGTAGTTTAGTTATCAATCTTAAAAACCCCAGATTGTGACCATAGGTAAAAACCGATAGTCGAACAAGTTCGCTTCCCTGAGGAGACTGACCCTATTTGCCACTAGCTTCTGTTAGTAGTACCTAGGTATTTATTTTTGGTGCATAAACGACACGCATCAAATTTTGGCGCCGTTGTCGGGGAAGCAACGCTGTTTCTATTCTTGTTTTTATCTATTTATGAATTAAGGAATTTTAATTCCTTAAGACCGTACTAATTATTCTCTTCAATTTGTATGCGCAGGTCTCAAAGGGGAGATTTGGTAAATCCCGATCCCGAACCCGAGAGATTATTCCTACGTCGAAGGAGAGAACTTAAGAGAGCTAGTCGGGAGGAAGACTTGAGTACCCCCGACCAAGAGAGAACCATTTTTTGTGTGAAGAACTTCACTTTCGAACCCAACTTTCAACCAAAAATGCCTAACATCGCTAGCCACTCTGAGCCCACAGCCGCGTTCATTCCAAGGGGATTTAGCATAGCCATGGATGAAGATGGCCAAACCTTTGATTTCCGACCCTCTTATATCAATATGGTGGAGAGAAACCAGTATCGAGGGGTTAGAGGCAAAGTTTGATAAGCTGTTTGCAAAGATTGAAAAGTTGGAGAATGAAGGTGTTGGGAACCGTCAAACGGTTCATGTCCTAAAAAGAGAAGAGGTTGTCCTTTGTGAAAGGTGTGGCCAACAAGGCCACGTTGCGGTTGAATGCTTCGCTGATCGGGAGCAAGTTTTTTCGTTTCAACAATATAAGCAAGGGGGGTATAATCACGGGTACATTCACCCGAATCTACGGTGGAGAAGCCAAAATGTCCTTAACCCGTCTCCCCCACCACAATATCAACAACCGTATGTGCCACCACACAAACAACAGTTTTCGAGGGCCCCGCAGTTCCCGAATCCTCAACATGGTAGTTCCTCAAATGGAGGGGTTTCCGAGGTTGGAGAGTTGAAGAGCATGATACAATCGTTGGCCACGCAGATGGCAAAATCTGACCAAGCAACCAACTTAACAATAAAGAGGCTTAAGTCGCAAATTGCTCAACTCGCCACCAACCAATCAACAAGACAACCGGGCCATCTACCCTCTCAGTCGGAGAAGAGGAAGGAAACGCTGAATATGGTGACCCTCAGGTCAGGAAAAATTTATTCTAATGATGACATTATTGATCGTGTTGTTGTTGTTGATTATTTTTTCAGGAAAAGACGAAAGAAAAGAAGCTGGAAAAGCCGTGGATAGGAAGAGCTCGATCGAGAGGGTAAAGAATCTCGATCGAGAGGAAATTCAGAAGAAATGCTCGATCGAGTGCCTCAAACTCCTTGATCGAGCGATTTATCAGAGGAAAGTGTTCGATCGAACACTGTTGAAGAAGAGTCAGCTCGATCGAGAACGCTGGAAGGTCGATCGAGTGGAAGTGCTGCTGAGAATGATCGATCGAGAGGACTGGAGCAAGAAAGTCCTCGATCGAGGGAACCAAACCAAAGAATGCTGAATAACAACTTGATTCGTGATACGCACAAACCAGATTCTGATGTGCGAGTCCCATTTCCGGGACGTTTAAGGAAGAAGAAGAAAACCGAACCAGAATTCGCTAGATTTGGCCAACTTGTCAAAGGCCTCAATGTTCATATTCCGTTCTTGGACTTAGTAAGAAAGGTACCGTCTTACTTTAAATTTATGAAAGACATTCTTTTGCGTAAGCGTACCATCAGTGAAATTGAAACCGTAGCTTTTACTAAAGGGTGTTCAGCCCATTTACAGTACCGGACCCCACTTAAACTATTCGACCCGGGTAGTTTTGCCATCCCTTGCCATATATGACTCCATTATATTGATAGAGCGTTATGCGACTTGGGCGCTAGTATTAGCGTCATGCCATGGTCCTTGGCTAGGAGGTTGGGTCTTAACCGGTTTCATTACACAAGCATGTCCGTACAAATGGCTGACATGTCAGTGGCTAGACCTATGAGAATTTTGGAGGATATACCAGTTAAGGTGGGGCGATTCTATATACCGGTAGAGTTTGTCGTTCTTGACATTCGACTCATACACACCCATCATACTTGGCCGACCCTTTTTGCACACAGCCCAAGCGATCATTGGTATTGGGTTGCGCACTTTGACCTTTCGAGTCGGGGGAGTGGAACTAGTTTTCGCTAAACCCGCGACCCACAAAGGGCCGATGCACATTTTGGAGTGCAATGTCCTACAGGCCGTTGATTCTGACTCTATTCCAATGGATGTGGCACCGTCAAAAGACTCTATGATTATAAATGAACCCCCGCGTATTGCTACTCTCCCTACCCCGCTAACATCGATGCCTCGTAAAGAGAGCCAAAGAGGGGCCCGCATTTTTGTTGTCTGGTGCACAGGGCCAGGTTGGAGAAGCTTTGCATTGGACCCACCCACGGGAAAGTCAAAAAGCATGGCAGAACTTTTCAAAGAGTACAAAGACGAGAGAAAGGCGTAAAATGAGTCACGAGCATGGCGTAGGAAGGTGAGGGCCAATGACGAAGAATCAAGTACATCGCAGCAGCGGCCGAAGGATGGCCAATCAGAATTTATGGAAGAATAGCCGGGTGACGTGTGCATTTTGTATAGACTTTTTAGTCTTGTTTTAGCACACATTATCGTAATATTTGGTGGTTTTATATCATTTTATACCCCGTATGTGCTACTTTGTGTTCGTGTTGCTATTTTGCAGATAGTGATCGAATAGTAGCAGAAACCGAGCTCTTTCTGCCTCATTGCACTATTTTGCCATAAACGATGGGAGAATCACGGTTGGTTGTGTATCAATCGAGAAATTTGAGGTGAAGAAGCTACCAATGGCCTGTCGAAGGATCTATCGAGGAAGATATGTCCTCGATCTAGATGTCCTGTGCTCGATCGAGTGACCCAGATGAAGAAAAGTACTCGATCGAGCTGTCATGTGCTCGATCGAGAGGTATCCACGAAGAAAGAACTCGGTCGAAACCCATTTTGCTCGATCGAGAAGTGCCGAAGAAGAAGGGTCGATCGAGTAACCTGCTACCTCTCGATCGACCAATTTATGAAGCAAAAAGTGCTCGATCGAGAGCAATTCTCCCTCGATCGAGAACTGTGGGACTCTTCGTGTACACTGATTTATTACATCAGTTCATTTTCTTTCTACTATTTAAGGAGCTCGTTTTTAGAGAATTAGATATCTTCATTCAGACTTGCAGACCCTAGTTTTACTCTCTAAAAACTCCTTTTACTTTAAGTAATTTTCTGAACTCTTGTAGCCGACGGATTTTAGTAATTTTACGGGTTTTTCGTTCTTCCATTCTAATCCCTGTTCTTGCCTTCGGATTACTGTAATTCCTTCTCCTTATTCTTTATTTTTGTATTCTTATTTCAGTTTCTATCCACTGTTTCTGTTTTCGCTCCCGATCAGTTTCGTATCGCTATACTCTGTTTCGTTTCTTTGTTCATCATCGTCATTCGTGCCTATTGTCACTGTTTTCGCTTCGGTTTTAATTCATCCCCTTTTGTCAATCTTATTTCTATTTTAATCTGTTTACTCTAAGTCCCTGTTTAATTCATATGAAATCGTATACTAGTTTGTTATTTTACATCCGTCTTAAGAGTATCAAATCTCGCATCTCCTTTCCCTTTGTTCGCGTCTATTTAGAATCCCTTGTCTACTGTTTATAATCTGGTTTTTATTTATCATCTTATCATGTCCTATGTCATAATTCTCATTATCGTTATAATCTTTGTCGTCCCCACTATGAGTAGCTAAATCCATAATATGTTGGGATGAGGGAGTTGTGTCGAATATATAATATGTAGTATTCGGGTTAGACCGTCTTTGGTGGGAGTAATCGTTAAAACAATTTATTTTATGTTCGGTTTAGTGAGTGCAAGCATGAGACCTTACATCTAGTTAATTCCCGACCTAGACCGGAAGGTTGGAAGGGTAAGACTTGTTTAATGATTTTAAATAGTTTTTGTCAGAGCGGAAGTTAAGCAAAAACGACCTTAGGGCGACTTAAGACCGGAAGGCATAGTCGGGTTTGAGACTTGACCGTAATAACCCAGCCTTTCCCACCAATTTAAGGCCTATCCTGTTGGGGCTGGTGTTCTTGACAATTAAGTACAATGACTTATTAAATCTCTTTAAGGATCACAAGGGCATACTTTTGTATTATTACCAGTTGATCCACGTTTATCAATAACGGTTAGCTTGCTAGATAAGTTTGACGTTATTGTCATACGGATGGCGGTGATCAACTGGTCCCTATACGTCACACCTATAGGACACGTTTGAGAGATGTGAAGGTATGAAAATACAGTCACATTTTGCCGGATATGACTAAACAGTTAGTCAGAGATATTGACTATTAAATTAGTCAATAAGATGTTGAGATTATTATTTAATACGGATTAAATAATTTTAGCTAATACGGATTACATGATTAATTCGTAAATTAAATATAAACGGTTATATATTTAATTAAATATTGTATTCGCGTATTAATATAAACAGTTATATTAATTTGGGTAATTATACAATATCGTATTTTGTCAGACCATTATTAATATATCGACTGTATTAATATCTGATAACATGTTACGATTTATAATTAAAATCCCGCGAATAACTTATAGCTAAATGGGTCGAATCACGAATTAGAATAAGGTAAGAGTGGAAAGCCCACTCCTACCCTATTAGAATTTTCGGCCAAAACAACTACATAAGGAGGAGGACTTTCCTTATGTCAGAGACTCTTGTTTCACTGTTTAAACAAATCTCAAGGAAAAATTAGGGTTTTGAGAGCTTTCTTCTCCCAAAACCTCAGATCTCACACCTAAAACCTAAATAGCTCTCCCAATATTGCAAGGCAGTTGGAGAGGATTTCTAGCACACGCGGCCACGTCTCATTCTAAGTCTTGGGTGCAAGTTATAGGAGGGAATTTGTGTTAATTCCTGTTCTTAGGCCTTTTGTACAAGGACCAAAGGTTGATTTCTTTTTCATGCTTTTTATTAACTTATGACTATAATCACAATTGTATGTTTCATTATAATCCTGCAAGTTTAGGGTGAATACATGCTTTATTCCCCACAAGTGGTATCAGAGACAGGCCATGAAAATTTTACGTTTGTGTTTTTCGTAAGTTTTAAAACCTGAAAAATCGTCTTCTGCCGCTAAGTCGGTCGATCGACCCCCCGTTGCGGTCGGTCGACCGGCTCCTGCGTTTTTATCTGTTTCGACAGTTTATCTTTTGTGAGAAATCGTGTTCAGAAACTCGGTTTCGTGTTTTGTGGTCGGTCGACATGTTTTTCGGGTCGGTCGACCATTTTGTTTAAAAAAAAAAAAAAAAAAAAAAAATTTTTTTTTTTTCGCCAGGTGGTCGGTAGACCTGTTTATTGGGTCGGTAGACCACCCCTGTAACAGACTCGTTTTTTTTTATTTTCCGAAAATAACATGTTTTATTTTCACATGGCCTTTAGTAATATACTATATACGGAAATAGTATATTATTAATTTTGTGAAACGGTTCACCCTCGTTTGATACATATTATTTTAAAACGGTTTAAAATAATAGGATTATAAACTTATTAAAATTAAAGTGGTTAAAACGGTATAATCACATAACTTTAACCCTAAAAGGTGGTTTGGTAAAAATTTGTTAATCATAATAACAGTATTATGTCATGTATGAATTTTAATTTAGTTGATGCATTTTATTTATCGTCTTGTTGAATGTCTAATGAATGCTTTCAATAACGTATTTAATTTTGCAAACGGTTGTAACTTAGTGTGGCCTTAGAAGATTGTAACACCGTAATGATGGGACACAGTCTTGCTTGTAATCTTGAGATCTTGAATCTCCGTTTTGGATTTTTGCCATGTAATTACTTTTGTATTTAAATTAGAATGTATCCAGGACTACTTTTGTAATTTAAATTAGTAATTTTGTGAAGACCAAAGACAAGACGGAGACCGGATGCTCACTCCCGCTGCAAGGACCAAGATGGAACATCAAGACAAGCTTCTAGGGTCCAACGGTGGATTCCAAGTTGTTTTATGTTTATTTTGGTAGGATATGCCACACTAGGACTTTTTATTTACGTTTATTGCTTTCATTTTATGCTTTCATCGATAATAGCTTGCATCATATTCCGCCTAAAACCAAACCACCTATATCATGCCTGAAAACTTACTCATGTAGAGGTTACGCGTTAGTTTTCTGTGACAATACAGATGTCACATGTCAATTGCAAAGCCATCACTTTATTTAATTCATTCACGCATTTGCTAGATATTAGTTCACTTAATATGAATAAATAAAAGTTGATGGGGTCTTCCTCGTTAACCAAAAATTGAGACTAGTCTTTATAAATCAGCCTCCCATGAATCCCTTCTTCGTCGGTAGGCATAATATGACCCCTTCTACGTCGGGTAAGTGGGAACAGATGATTTATTTTATCTCAACATCATGGTCACTCGATACTATCTAGTGACTGAGATGGACTAATTGATAGGATTTACGGAAATCTATCGACCATGAGTTCCAACGATTGGAATTAGCCAAACTGTGGGCTTATCAATATACGGAAATTGAGTCTTGGGATCGTTAATATAATTCTTGAGGGAGATCAATTATATAAATGCATGAGTCTACGAGTTTAAATTCATTTTAATATAGACTTAAATCACAACAATAAGTTGCTTATATGGTTTTGTTTTATCTTCTTTTTCAGTGTAGAACACGTTCATTAAAACTGCTGTATAACTATAATGCCTGGTGAAGACCCAATGCCAAGTGCCAAGCTAGCACGTGAATCCTGGCTAAAGGCCTTCATGGACTCCATGAATCAGTCAACTAGACTGAGGAATGATGGGTCAAACTTCTCTGACTGGGAGGCAGCACTACGGAATGCTGCCATTGCTGACGGAAAGCTTAAGTACTTAACTGGCCCATTCCGCCACACCCAGGAACTGGAGCTAGAGCTAACGAAGTTCGCGCTCGTAGCGACTTCGTCATGGAAGCGGGTGCGATAAAGAACGTACTCATCTGTGCAATGGAATCCAATTTGCAAAGACGCTTCATAACCCATGGTGCAAACAAGATTTTCACCACGCTCACTAACGAATTCTCAAAGGCTCCGAGAATCGTTTCTTATGAGCATACCTGTCGCTTCTTTGAGGCGAAACTCCAGAAGGGCCAAGCTGTTAGCCCACATGTTCTTCACATGATTGAGAATATCGAGAAACTGGAGGCCCTAAACTGCAAGATCAGTGAGAACATAATCGTTGATCGAATGCTTCATTCACTTCATGATGGGTTCGCCCTCTTTAGGGCCAACTACTACATGAACGACATGAAGAAGACTCCTCATGAGCTCCACTCCCTTCTCGTACAGACTGAGAAGGATCTGAAATTAAGTGGGAGCATGAAGCAGGATGTTCTCATGATCTCCAGTAAGGGAAAGGGTAAAGGGAAGGCTAAAGCTCAGGGCGACCTAGCAGTAGGTAAGCCCAGGTTCAAGAAACCAGGATTTACTAAGAGTGGGCCAGGTGAGTCGAGCAACTCACAGGGCAAGACTAAGAGCAAGGATACTAGCATGGAATGTCACCATTGCCACAAGACTGGGCATTGGAGGCGCTCATGCCCCGTGTATCGCGAGGACATTAAGGTAGGCCGCGTTACTCCTGTTGGTATGTCTTCTTCTTCTTTTATTCACATGATTGAGATTAACCACGCAAGTTACGGAACTTGGGTACTTGATACTGGTTGTGGTTCTCATCTATGTAATCATGTGCAGGGCCTCCGAAACCAAGAACCCCTAATCAAGGGTGAGGTGGACCTGCGTGTCGGGAATGGAGCACGTGTTGCTGCAGTCTCGAAGGGAACATACGTGATCCAGCTTCCAAGTGGATTCGAGTTATTTTTATATAACTGTTATTATGTTCCTAGTTTGTCCAAAAACATTATTTCAGTTTCTGCGCTTGACAAACTCGGCTTTTCATTTGTAATAGAGAATAATAGCTGTATTTTCTCCTTACACAATATGATTTATGGCAAGGCAGTTTCCATGAATGGAATATATGTTTTAGATCAAACCACCGAGATATTACATGTGAATAATAAAAGATTAAAGGTAGGTGACAAAGATCAAACTTACTTATGGCATTGTCGTATGGGACACATAAATGAGAAACGCGTAAAACAGCTCATACAGAACGGAGCTATCTCGCCCTTTGATTTCGAATCATATGGCACGTGTGAATCATGTCTCATCGGCAAGATGACTCGTATTTCCTTCAAAGGTGTTGGAATGCGCGCTGCCGACCTATTAGGACTCATACATACGGACGTATGTGGCCCTATGTCGATCAACGCACGAGAAGGCTATAGGTATTTCATCACTTTCACGGATGATTTGAGTAGATATGGCTATGTCTACTTGATGAAACATAAAAGTGAATCCTTTGACAAGTTCAAAGAATACCAGAATCGGGTACAGAACCAGCTGGGTAGAAAGATTAAAGCACTACGCTCGGATCGTGGTGGTGAGTATCTTTCACGCGAGTTTGATCAACACCTAAAAGACTGTGGGATCGTGCTACAGTTGACTCCACCTGGAACACCACAATTAAATGGCGTGTCCGAACGGAGAAATCGAACTTTACTTGATATGGTTCGATCCATGATGAGTCACACCGTTGTGCCTGATTCATTGTGGGGCTATGCTCTTTTGTCGGCCGCTCTAATACTTAACCGAAGTCCGTCTAAAGCTGTTGACAAGACTCCATTCGAGTTATGGAAGGGAATGGTCCCTAACTTGTCCTTTATTCGGGTTTGGGGCTGCGAGGCTTATGTCAAGTGGAGACACGAGGATAAGCTCGGCCCGCGATCGGTCAAGACATACTTTATAGGTTATCCAAAGGGAACTTTTGGTCATTACTTCTACTCGCCAACCGAACAACGTGTTTTTGTTGCGGCTAGTGCGACGTTCTTAGAGAAAGAATTTTTCGAGAACAAGTCGAGTAATAGAACCTTCGAGTTATCGGAGGTACAAGAACCAACTGCCGAGCAACCATTGGAGGAAACAGTTCCTTCAACCGAGGCCGCGGTAGATATTCCTGAGGAACCTAGGAGGTCGGGAAGAGTCTCTATTCCTCCGGACAGATACATTGGTATGGTCGAGGAACATGATACAGATGACGTCTTACTCCTAGAGGGTAATGAACCCACAACCTATAAAGGTGCCATGACTAGTTCTGACTCAAAGCTATGGCTAGAAGCCATGCAATCCGAGATGGACTCCATGTATGAGAACAACGTGTGGGATCTTGTGGACCTACCTGCAAAGGTACGTCCCCTTCAATGCAAATGGCTTTACAAGATAAAGCATGTCGTGGAAGGACAACAAGAAATCCACAAGGCTAGACTAGTTGCTAAAGGTTTCACTCAAGTGCCAGGCTTGCACTATGATGAGATCTTTGCACCCGTAGTCATGCTACGTTCCATTCGGATTATCTTAGCGATCGCCGCATTTCATGATTATGAAATATGGCAAATGGACGTTAAAACCGCCTTCTTAAACGGTTATTTGGAGGAAGAGTTGTACATGGTACAACCCGAGGGTTTTATCGATCCAGCACATCCTAAGAAAGTTTGCAAGCTTAAGCGTTCCATCTATGGACTTAAGCAAGCATCGCGGAGTTGGAATCATCGCTTCGACCAAGTGATAAAAGAAAATGGGTTCATTCGATCAGTCGAGGAACCATGTCTCTATATCAAGTCGAGTGGGAGCAAGATTGTATTCCTAGTACTGTATGTCGATGACATACTCTTGATTGGGAATGACATACCTCTCTTGTCTTCGGTTAAAGCATGGTTGAAAAACCACTTCCTGATGAAAGATCTGGGAGAGGCACAAAGAATTTTGGGCATCCGTATCTACAGGGATAGATCACGACGGATGTTGTCTCTCAGTCAGGAGTCTTATATAGATAAGATTCTAGAGAGATTCAGCATGACGAACTCCAAGAAGGGGTTCCTTCCTATGACTCCTGGGCTTCACTTGAGCAAGACTCAAGAAGCTAAGTCATTGGAAGAGAAAGAGCGCATGAGTCGGATTCCTTATGCTTCGACAATAGGATCGATCATGTATGCCATGATATGCACACGTCCAGACGTTGCATATGCATTGAGTATGACTAGTCGATTCCAAGCTCATCCAGGTGAACAACACTGGATGGCCGTGAAAAACATTCTTAAGTACCTACGGAGGACTAAAGATTGGGGATTGACTTATGGAGGCGACTCAACGCTCTGCGCCACGGGTTACGCAGATGCTAGCTTCCAAACAGATCGAGATGACTCGAAATCTCAGTCTGGATTTGTCTTTACTCTTAATGGCGCTGCTGTCAGCTGGAAAAGTTCTAAACAGAGTATTACAGCAGATTCTACGACTGAGTCCGAGTACTATGCCGCCTCAGAAGCAGCTAAGGAAGCAATATGGATGCGTCAATTCTTACAAGGACTATCAGTAGTGCCTAGTTCGAATGACCCAATCACCGTCTATTGTGACAATAGCGGTGCCATCTTCCAAGCTAAGGAGCATAAGTCTAGCAGCAAGGCTAGGCATGTACAACGGAAAGCTCATCTAATCAGAGATTACGTGGAGCAAAAGGAGATTTTTATTGAAAAGATCGCTACGGATGACAACATAGCTGATCCTCTCACAAAAGCATTACCACGTGATAAGCATGAAGGGCACATTCATTCCATGGGAATTGGATGTGTTCCTAAGTTGTAGTACTCTTTTATGAATTCATGTAATAATTCATTTTCTCGTGTACTCTATTCAACCTTATTGTTATGATATAAAATGTTTTGTTTCTCATGTGGAATTGTACGCCAATTTTGAACACCACAAAGTGAACTGATTAACATTACATCGTTTTGGTCCTTGATTACCCACTTGAGCTGATAACTCAGGTAATCATTTTGTGACGTTGGTTGATGGTGGGTTCAACGAGCCATAAGTCACGTGGATGACTGACCAATCACAAAGGCGAGTTATACGGATATCTCGTAGGACACCCCGTGACAACGTTATGGAGTCCTAAATGTTTTATAACATTGGGTGCCTGGTCATGGATAGGACCTCCATAGTGTTCCTTAGAGTCGAGTCTTTTGACCTTCAACTATCTCTTGAGATTAAGACAGATTTTGGGTAACTTTGGTTTCTTTCCCACGGTCACCGTAACAGGGGCCAAGAGGATTTTCTCTGGGTTATTTCATGCTGGGCGATATCGGCAGGATTCGAGTTGAGGGAAATATCCAAACCCTTATCAGGATTTTATCATTTCTCAGGGCCACTCGAGGCGTAGTAACTGAAATGCATGGCCATGCTCGAATACAGATTCGTTTTATCAGTTAAGTTACTCTCTAGTCGGGGAAACCACTCTTGATACAGATCGCTTGTGAGATACGACCTTTGCGAATGCGGATTTGCAAATTGTCTTACATTGAGTGGGAGAAATTTTAAAAGGATATGAGATTCGGTTATCGCACCTACACTTGTACGGACAAGCGGGAGTTTGTTGGAGCTTGTGTCCTCCACATGTAGTGTGATAACGTCATTGCACATACCCTTGTACGGACAAGTGGGAGATTGTTGGGGCTGGTGTCCTTGACAATTAAGTACAATGACTTATAAATCCCTTTAAGGATCACAAGGGCATACTTTTGTATTATTACCAGTTGATCCACGTTTATCAATAACGGTTGGCTTGCTAGATAAGTTGGACGTTATTGTCATACGGATGGCGGTGATCAACTGATCCCTATACGTCACACCTATAGGACACGTTTGAAAGATGTGAAGGTATGAAAATACAGTCACATTTTGCGGGATATGACTAAACAGTTAGTCAGAGGTATTGACTATTAAATTAGTCAATAAGATGTTGAGATTATTATTTAATACGGATTAAATAATTTTAGCTAATACGGATTACATGATTAATTCGTAAATTAAATATAAACGGTTATATATTTAATTAAATATTGTATTCGCGTATTAATATAAACAGTTATATTAATTTGGGTAATTATACAATATCGTATTTTGTCAGACCATTATTAATATATCGACTGTATTAATATCTGATAACATGTTACGATTTATAATTAAAATCCCGCGAATAACTTATAGCTAAATGGGTCGAATCACGAATTAGAATAAGGTAAGAGTGGAAAGCCCACTCCTACCCTATTAGAATTTTCGGCCAAAACAACTACATAAGGAGGAGGACTCTCCTTATGTCAGGGACTCTTGTTTCACTGTTTAAACAAATCTCAAGGAAAAATTAGGGTTTTGAGAGCTTTCTTCTCCCAAAACCTCAGATCTCACATCTAAAACCTAAATAGCTCTCCCAATATTGCAAGGCAGTTGGAGAGGATTTCTAGCACACGCGGCCACGTCTCATTCTAAGTCTTGGGTACAAGTTATAGGAGGGAATTTGTGTTAATTCCTGTTCTTAGGCCTTTCGTACAAGGACCAAAGGTTGATTTCTTTTTCATGCTTTTTAATAACTTATGACTATAATCACAATTGTATGTTTCATTATAATCCTGCAAGTTTAGGGTGAATGCATGCTTTATTCCCCACATATCCCATTTACGACTATCATATGTGAGACACAACGACCCGAATTCCCAACATATTCCTTTCCCTTGATTTTTATCTCAACTTGTGTTATTTACTTTCGTGTTCTTATTCTTTGCATTTTTCTCATATCGTAGTTTAGTTATCTCAATTTAAAACCCCCCATATTTGTGACCATAGGAAAAAACTGTTAGTTAAGCAAGTCTGCTTCCCTGAGGAGATCGACCCTATTTACCGCTAACTTCTGTTAGTAGGACCTAGGCTTTTATTTTTGGTGTATGAACGACACGCATCAAATTTTGGCGCCGTTGCCGGGGAAGCAACGCTGTTTTTCAATTTCTGTTTTTATCTATCCTTAGTCTTAAGGAATTTTAATTCCTTTAGGCCGTACTAATCGTCTCTTCAGTTTTATGCGCAGGTCTCAAAGGGGAGATTTGGTGAATCGCGATCCTGAACCTGAGAGATTGTTTCTACGTCGAAGAAGAGAGCGTTTGAGAGTTATTCAGGAGGAAGACTTGAGTACCCCCGAACCTGAGAGAACCGATTTTTGTGAGGAAACTTTCAACTCCGAACCAATTTTTCAACCAATCATGCCAAACATTGCAAGCGACTCTGAACCCACGCGTTTATTCCAAGAGGGTTTAGTATAGCCACCGATGAAGATGGCCAAACTTTTGATTTCAGACCCTCTTATATAAACATGGTGGAAAGAAACCAACACTACTACAAAATGAGCCTATTGCAACGGCTTTAAAATGTTGCATATACCCAGAAAAATGTTGCTATAAGGTTTAAGCAACACTTTTAAATATGTTGCTTAAAGTCTTGTTTCATTAGCCTAGAGCAACATTTCATGCAACATTTTTGGATAAAACGCAACACTTCTCACTTGTGTTGCATTCGTTTTGAAATGCAACACTTTTCAAATGCAACACTTAAAATATATGAATGCAACACTATTTCCTATTTATAGCAACATTTACTTTTTTGCCTTGCAACACTTTTTAAATTTATGTGACTCGTAAATGCATCAGGTTTATAATCTATTGCAACATTTTTTTTATGTTGCAATGAATTATATAGTAAACGATTTGTTGCCTTTTCCGTCATTGAAGTATGACATAAACGATATTACATGTAAATTAATTAAAAGATCCAAACTTTTATTGGTTAGATGTGAGTAAATATTAAATTAGAAAAGACTAGAAAATTAGTCATTTACTCATCCAAACAACCTGTACATACAGCACAATAATTAAAAAAAAAACTAGAAAATTATGACACCTAATGCAGCAAAACCCAATTCATACAGCATCAAAACAAGTAGTACATCAAACTACTTCCTATAAAAATAAAACTGTCTCTGGTTGGTAGAAATTGCTCTTTTCCTGCGCCCAATCAGAACTGTACCATACTGCATTGGATCATTATCCATTTTTCCACATCAAATCTGGTCTTCTTTGTTTAGAGCTGCAGCAACAAACACTACTACAAAATGAGCCTATTGCAACATTTCAGTTGCAACACTTAGTGTTTATGTTGCAATTTTAAGTTATTATGCAACACTTTATTAAAAATGTTGCTTTTGTTGTATAAGTGCAACATTTTTACACAAATGTTGCATTTTGTGGCAATACTTGAGCAACGCTTTTTCACTTATGGTACTTTTAAAAAAATTTCATTTCTGTTTAAGCGCCAAATTGTAAAAATAATGAAAATTTAATCAGTTTTTCGTTTTTGGGAATACCATTATTCTATCAAAGGAAATTAAAAAAAATAAAAAAAAACCCCTTATTCTACTATTCTTCGTCATTCATCAATACACAGTTCATCAATAGGTATGATAATCCAATCCAATTATTTTTATCATTAGGTTTTCATCTTAATTTTCATCTTCATCTTCTACAAATCAAAAATTAAATCACTTTCATTATAATCCATCTAATACTCAACAATGGTGCTCGAGCTATGTTCTTAATTCATACTCATTAATTTTACAAATCAGGGTTTCCGTAATTGCGCTGCTTTTCCAACGAATCCCTATTTTTTTAATTGGATTATTACAGGCGACGATGATTTGCATTGATAATTCGAAGTGCATGCGCAATGACGATTAGTCTCCTATTAGATTTCAATCTCTATCCGATGTTGTTAATCTAATCTGCGGTGCCAAAATTCAGGTAATTTGTTTTATGTTTGGATTAATTGAATAGTTATTACGTTTGATTTTATTCAATTAGGTTAACTAGGGTTTTGAATTGTTAATTTGCTTTCTATATGGGATTTAGGGTTTCGTAACCTCGACATGTGCTCTCTTGGTACAAAATAAAAACAAAATTAAAATCCATATGATCAATTGGATTCTAGCTTGTATCACCACCCCTTATTACTCTATTATGTTAATTAGGATTTTGAAAGATGTTATTACTTGGATGCAGCATCACTACATTGGCTCTGTTTCCGCAAAAGCATGTTGCCACTGTGCTACAATTTACTATCACAAGCAAGAAAGAAATAACCGACTTATTATGCTAAGCTTACAGATAAAATTCGTTACATATGTAACACTGTAGTTATGGTAATCAATGCAGACCAGTAGCAGATCTGAATTTGCAGCAGTTCTGCTATGGTGCTGAAATGGGAATGCTGCAGGTGCTGATTGTTTGGGATTGTTGATCAGACCTGTGCAGTTTCAGGTGCTGGCTATTAGGGTTAACATGTGACCTCAGCAGCAGCTCTGAGATGAGTGGTGTTGTTTCATTTTAGCTGCTAGTGCAGCAGTGTTGGTTTGTGTCCAGTAGCCGCATGAGCTGGTTTTTTTAAGCATGTGCAACTGATAATTCACATTGCTTTGGCATTTTTCTGGCTTTGATTTTATTTTGCATTTTTCTGCAATGTTTTTCTGGTTTGTAAGCCAACAGCATATGGTCTGTCAGGTTTTTATTCCTTACTTGTTTTTTTTCACAAGGGAGCTACTATTACTTCCTTCCCGCTCTTAACTTATGCCAAGTACCTCACGACTTCTCGCATGACTGTTTCCTGTGGCAGTACCATTGTAACTCCCAAGACTCTCAGGAAATAGGTTTCATTCACACCCTTCTCATATATTTTATGCCTCTCTATTTATTGAGCTTGGATCACATGATGATGAGGATTAATGTCTAGGGCTTTGGCTTGCTATTGTTGAAGTAAATTTTGGTTTTAAAGGGGCTAATACTGTGTCAAAATGCAATTTTATTGTCTTCCAAGGTAGCTCGTTTTTTTTTGTTGCAGACAAATCAAAAATAGGTGGAATGTTGTTGAAATTGTTTTAACTGTCAAGGTTGTTAAGGATGTTAAGTTAGGTTTGAGTAATGCTAATGACAAATAACTTATGTAACGAGTGGACTATATACTAGGGTCGAATCCATTGAAAATGTCCTACATGGTAGGGTATGGTCCAAGATACCCACAGACGATTCACCACAGAGGTTCATCTCTCCTTTCCATTGCAAACCACCCTCAAAAGATCCAATGTGGTGCAGGCTTCAATATGATGCACTCTCTATCACCTAACCCCAACATTCTTGTAAGTGCCCTTGTCGGTGGACTTGACTTCCATGACAGATTTCCGGATCAACGACCATATTATGAGCAGTCTGAGCCTGCTACATACACGAATGCTCCTCCTGTGGATGCCTTAGCTTACTTAGCTCACTCCTTTGGCCAAATTTAATGGTCTGTTCCCCCAGATGTAGGACACTTTGTTTTATAGGGAACTAATTTTTCAACGGACTTAAAAGAAGATCATGTGTTAAGCGATGTATTGAGTGCGTAAATTAGCATATGTTTGAAGGATCAAGGATTCACATTATTGTAATGTTAATGTAGTCTGTTCCCCCTGATGAGTACTATAATATTAATGTAGTACTACTATTACCGTAGATTATTAAGGATTCACAATATTTTAATGTTTGCTGATTTCATGCCACAAACGGCGTGTTCGTTATTGTAAACTCCATACATTCTAAATTGGTATTTCAACTGTTTGTGTACTACTTTTAACTATGCTCTCCTGGATTTCTGGTAAATGTTTGTTGAATTGCTATTCTTGAAGTCATTTTTTTTAAAAGTGGCTAATACTGTGTCAGAACGTAATTTTATTGTCTTCCAAGGTAGCTTGTTGTTTTATTGTTGATGCTTGGAGATATCATCCTTCAGGTATATGATCCTTCTATAAAGTGTTGGTTTCTTGGTTGATCCTAACACCTAATTTTATCTTTCTTATTATGGAACGATTGGAAGTGAGGTAGAAGTGATGGTTAGATGTATGCTTTATTGCAGCCAACAATATGTGTGAATGCCACCTGTGCAAACAGGACGAGATGGGTGTTGCTTAGACAAGAAAGTAAGTTTGCAGATTGGCAAAGGGGAAGAATGCAGGATACTTATAAAGAGATACTGGCTTGGTCGCTACCTAGGTCGTTGGATATCATTTAGCTTTTATTGCAAACTTAGTGCAGGTGTTAAATATTCTAGTTCACCACATTAGTTCATTTAAAATTATGTTTAATTGTTGTAATTAAGTTCCTATTTTTTATCAGATTGTTGATGGAAGGCGAGATGTTGACATAAGGAATAAGAAAATGGATGTCGATAAGGATGAGAGCCAGCAATTTGCGATGTGTGTTTCTGCTTATGATTTCATTTATGCTCATTTTTCTACAAACATAATTTCTTTTTGGTGAACATGTGCAATTTCTGTTTTTAACGTATTACGTTTTAATTTGGTCCTTCTTTGGATGTCATATGTACTATACAAAAAACTTTAGTCAGCTTCACTGTCATATGTTCTACGTGTTTGTAATTCTTGTACGTGGTTCAGGTAAAGAAAATATTAGCGTCGGGAACATTTGTTTCACATGTGTAGTTCTGTAGTTCTTGTCGCCCTTTTTACTAAAATGTTTGGAACATTTGTTTCACAGAATCACAGGTGCTACCACGCCATGTCACAATTGTAGTCCGACTACTTAAGACATCTGTAGGTAGGCTATAACAACAAATGCTGCTTCCTTGCTTATTGTTATTCCATTTCTAATGAGTTACAATAATAAGTTATTTTACTAAATTGATAACTTAAGACTATTTTGCTTAAAACGGACTCATTTATTGTTATATACGTCATTACATAAATTAATTAATGACTTGTTGTATACATTAGTCTCACACACATACAATCCTGCCAATAAAAGCACAATCTCCTATAAGATGGTTCCATGTTAAGATAATTATTTTACTGATCCATGTTATGTAATAATTGTCTCATGATTTTAGAATTTAACTGGTATTTGGATATTTGAGTGAGGATTTTACTTAAATGGGCTGGTCTTTGATTTTATTAATTTACCAGAGAATGCAACCATCATTGATGGTCTGATGAGGGATATTTTAGGTTTCATGTCAAGGAGTTTACTAAGTTGAAGCAGGAGATTAAACCAGAGGATGTAGCAATCATTGGTGGTCTGATGAAGATATGCTGATGTTGTAGAGTTCTTGTGAACTTAAAAGATAAGAATGCAGCAATCATTCCTGGTTTTCACTACTACAAAGTGAGCCTATTGCAACGGCTTTAAAATGTTGCATATACCCATAAAAATGTTGCTATAAGGTTTAAGCAACACTTTTAAATATGTTGCTTAAAGTCTTGTTGCATTAGCCTAAAGCAACATTTTATGCAACATTTTTGGATAAAACGCAACACTTTTCACTTGTGTTGCATTCGTTTTGAAAAAGCAACACTTTTCAAATGCAACACTTAGAATATATGAATGCAACACTATTTCCTAATTATAGCAACATTTACTCTTTTGCCTTGCAACACTTTTTAAATTTATGTAACTCGTAATTGCATCGGGTTTATAATTTATTGCAACATTTTTTTTTATGTTGCAATGAATTATATACTAAACGATTTTTCAGCCATTGAGGTACAATATAAATAATATTACATGTAAATTAATTAAAAGATCAAACTTTTTTTTGGTGAAATAATGTAAGTATTAAATAAAAAATGATAATAAAATTTGTCATTTACAACATCCAAACAACCAATACATACAACAACAACTAACAATAACATAAAAAGACAAGAAAATTATCATTCTCCAAGGTGACATAGCCAGTACATACAGCATAATCAAATAATTACTTCTTATTCAAACAAACTGTCACTGATGTAATCTCTTCCTGCCCCCAATTAGAACTCGTCTCACACCATCTTACTCCCTAGGAATGATTCTGCTGCATGTACACAAAGTCAGATACCAAACAGCATCAGATCATTACCCATGTTCCCACTTCAAATCTGGTCTTTTGTGTTTAGACCTGCAGCAGCAAAACCAGGAAAACTCCACAACAACAGCATGTCGTCATCAGACCATCAATGATTGTTGCATCATCTAGTTTAATCTCCTGCTCCAACTCAGTAAATACTCCTTGACATGAAGCGTCAAATATCCCTCATCAGACCCTCAATGATTGTTGCATCCTCTGCTGAATTAATAAAATCAAAGACCATCCCATTTGAGTAAAATACTCACCCAAATATCCAAATACCAGTTAAATACTAAAATCACGAGACAATTATTACATAACATGGATTAGTATAATAATTATCTTAACATGAAACCATATTATAGGAGATTGAACTTTTACTGGAAAGGATTGTATATGTGTGAGACTAATGTATACATACAAGTCATTAATTAATTTATGTAATCACGTATATAACAATAAATGAGTCCGTTTTAAGCAAAATAATCATCTCACCATTGGGAATTGAAGCATCTTCACTTGTTCATGTGGCAGGCTGAGGTCCCTCAGAAGCATCTGCAGTTGCACCAGCGGGAATTGAAGCATCTTCACTTGTTCCTGAAAGCTTGTTCTTATTGAAGTGGCTGCAAAACAAGATATGACCATTTATAGACTTGTAGACTTTACAACATGACTAAGAAACGACTTCTTGTCTTCTTTATCTATTCTGAGAGATAGAGGAATTTTGCAAACACTCACAAACGTTTTGCCTTCAACAAGCGATCCAACCCTGGACTGCTGGGAGTTAAGACAGGTATAAATTCCGATAACTGGTTGTTTGCAAGGTCCATCCAGTGTAGTCTGGAGAGATTACCCAAAGATTTGGTATTTCACCAGTAAAGTTGTTGGAATTCAAGGCCCTATGAACAGAGAGAAAAAGTATACAAAGTCACTAGCTTCGGGTCCTTATATTACACTACTACCACTTCATCTCAAGATAGTAGTTGTCTCATCAGTAACTTTTCAGTTTCTGATATTACTAGATATTTGAGGTTCCTGCACTGTACATGTTGGCTTTTGCAGTAATAATATACATATAAATAAAAATGCTTTTTTTATATATGTGCCCACTTGAGTCTTTCAATTAAATCTCTGTTTGAGATCACTGAAGTCGGATCTTGATCGCTGTGTTATGAAAACAGCTAATTTGGCCTTAATACGAACCCACCAAATCGTTGTAAATCTGTCGTGAATATTTATCGCAGTCGATAATCAGAATTATGACAATAATAATTAGGACATTGTAACTAAGAATTGTAAAACAATATGACAGAATTTAACATTTTTCATACAAGAATAATAGTTACGGAAGGTTGCCTAAGTCATCTGGAATTGCCCCACTGAAACCACAGCCTGTCACGATCCTGAAAACAACATGAAACTATTAGAATGCTTTAACATTATTCTCATATTGTATATCAGTAGCTCAAATTAGAAAATGATACAACATGTTACAGTACAATTGCATATGAGCAGCACAAATTAGAGAACTATATGAGCAGATTCTACATTGTGCCAGATTTTACTATAGGCTGAGAAATTATTATCAGAAAGTGCACAACAATTAGTTTTCTTCGAATAAACTAAGAACTTGAAAAACTGTCATATATGGACAATCAACTAATCTATAAAAAAATAATTCTCTCCCCTAAAAAGATTCATGTCTACATTCTGTTTTGACTCCCAAAAGGACTGATTGCTTTGTATATTAGCATGGTACTAGACCTTAGATACTACAACGTATGATGAACAAGTTACAGAAGGCCTAACAAGCTCACTTTATTTCCAAGGATTGATAATTAATTGTTTTGATGTAAAGTAAATGCTCAAGTAAATGAGCATACTTCTCGGGTAGATGAAGAATTAGAAATTTAAGAGAGGACAAAAGAAAGTGAACTTTGACCTAAACTCCCAATTGTGACAATCAGGGAAACAATTTTGTAATTTGCAACCAAGTAATGTATGATGGACTGCTGTCAAAATTCAATATTTCACCATGTGGACAGTGAATTATTCATTATAGTCATACTTTCATCAACTGCGTCAATTGATCTCTGTATAAAAATAAAACATAGTACATCTCAAGGTCCATATTCTAGTAAATAACGAGAAGTTGGAGCTGGGAGAATTCTTACAATGCCAAAAAAGCACCATCTAGGTCAACCAATATTCAATAATCATCCAAAGAAAAGGAAATCAGTAACTATTTTTATGACCATTGATGGCGCCAATTTTATCTGGTTGAGATAGGACGGTTTCGTCTCCAACCGTCCTCTAAGAGGCGTCCTCTTAGCCCAAATTTGTAGTAGTGTCAAAGAGATTGTTCAACATATAACTTGGGTAATGTGAAGAATCAGACTGACAAAAAATGGTTACATAAGTGGGGAATGGAGGTAATCTGTCTGGGATGTTCCTTCAGATTATGATTCGCAGTGCAACAATAGATTCACAATGAACTAACAAGATTATATCAAAAAAACCTTGATTGAATAGATCAGGTAAACAAAGCTAAGTAAAAGAGTAAGATGGAGGGAGATTAAATCTTAACAGATATCCCTTCCATCCCAATCAGTTTAACAAGACCTCGAAAGATAAACAAATGAATGAGATGGACAAAGTAATTCTGAGCTTATTAATAGAAACATGCTAAAACCTTGTGAATGCTTACTCCGTATATTAATATGACCAGATTAATTCTACTTATTCAAAGTCTTAATTGATAGCCTTTTCGTTCCAATCATTTTGCTAAAACCGTGAAAGGTAAACAAATGAATGAAACGGACAGTAATTCCGAGCTTATTGATAGAAACATGCTAAAACCTTGTTGAATGTTTACACTGATTATTAGTTGTCACTGACATGCAATATGCAGACCAGAAATAATAAAAACATGATTGAATTGATCCAGGTTCCAGCCATGAAAAGTATCAACCAACTTGATTGAATGGTAACACAATCAATCTAAATTATTTAAATTTAAATTCAATAAATTATACAAACAATTTCAATTTTGCAATGAAAACAATTAGGGTTGAATTAGTGTTAGAAGAATACCTATGGATGATCCGTTTAAGTCATCGGGCCGGGGATCCAAGGCGGTTTGAATGACCACCGACACTTCATACTCGGGCGGCTGATTAACTCTCCCCCCATTGCTACGGATGTTAATGGTGATAGGATATGGTGAAATACTGAAACTTGAAACATTTTTTTGTAACACTAAAAAATATAGTAAGTTGTTATCGATTATTCAATTAATAACAACATAATCAAACAAATTAATCACCACTCAGTTTTTATAATTAAAAGCAATTAAAAATTATTAATTACCTTGCAATACAAACAGTATGAGGAACTCAAGACCAAATTTGATGCGGATATGAAAAATCCAATTTGATGGCTGCAGATGATGATGAGAGACGAAGGTTTTGCTATGGCTGTAGATGACGACGACGATGGCTGCAGATGATGAAAAGTCCACCTCTAAAATAATTAAAACAAGTTTTAATCCCATGCAAATTGCACGGGATTGCAGGTTCAAGTATCATTATTTATAAATAATGATTAGATTTTCGATTTTCGATTTGTAATATACTTTTATATGATCGATATACTAAAAATATTGTATATTAACATACAGTTTATATTTAAAGTATATCAAAACGCAATCAATCTATATAAATTTGAAATATCATAACAGAATTACAATATACAATGATAAGTAAATGTTAATACAAAAATGTCAAAATTTTCTTCGTTATATATGCATTTTTCGTTGTTACAACTCACTCATAAATCAAAGTTGTCAACATGTCGAATTCTGTAGAGATGGTTTGAAAGCCGATAGTTTCAACTTACCTCATTCAAAATAATGAAATAGGTTGGTCCTACTCTAGTCTCTAGGGGATCAATATAGTTTTTTATCTTATTAGAGAAAAAAAATATGACTGCCCCCAAAACCCGTCGTTACTCGTGTTTTTGTAAATGATAAGTATCTATTATGGTACTTTTCTTTTGCAATTTCAATATCCCATTTTTTTTATCGTGTCATTATTAATTTAATATTTGGAGCGTTTTTTTTTCAAATAATATTTTTATGTGAAGCTTTACACATAAACGCTTGAATAGTTACTTTTTACCGTAATTAAAATTTTCATCCATGAAATTTTATGCTAGAACTTTGTGGTATTTTTTTCGTATTTTTATCATTGTCTTCTTTTGTAGTTTTAAATAAACTTTTTAGATTAGTTCTTGTGCTTAATATTTTTGGCATGCTGATATTGATATTATTATCATGAAAAATAATTGTATGTTTGTGATTTATATACAAAATTAAAAATGAATATAACTTTTCTTGATTTACTTGATATAGTTTAACTAAAATTTTTGGTCATATTATTGTTCCAAAAATACTACTCCCTCCTATTCATTTAAAATGTCCCATTGTCCATTTCGGTCTATTCAGGATAATGTCCCATTGTTCTTTTTTGGTAAGTTTGTTTCCATTTTTTTACCATTCTACCCTTACTATTTATCACTTATTACTCACCCACCCACCCATTACCCAATTTATTTACACAATCAACATACCCCTACACAACCAAAATAATAAACAACTAATATATCATAAAATTTGTCCTTTTAAGACAATGGGACATTTTAAATGAATAGGAGGGAGTATAAAGTAACTAATTTTAGGATGTTATTTATTTGATTAACTTGATTTGTTAAAATTGAAAATGAAAATAATACTAATTAACATACAAAATATTATATAATATTTAATCTTATGTTATACAAATTGACTGTTTTTCGTATGAATTCATGTTTACGAATTTATATAAAAATGTTACGTAATATTTGTGAAACTACGATATCAACCATTTATTTAAAATATCGGGCGGGTATGACTCCGGAAATTCAGCAAACACATTGTGGGACCCACCTGAGAGAATAAAAAAAAATAATAATAAATTGTTGTTTAATCGTTTTAGGCGGGACATATATATCCGATTCTATAATATTTAATTTTTTGTTATACAAATTGATTTTTTTTCGTAGAAATTCATGTTTACGAATTTATATAAAAATGTTACGTAATATTTTTGAAACTACGATATCGGGCATTTATTTAGAATATCGGGCGGTTATGACTCAAGAAATTCATTAAACACATTGCGGGACCCACCTGGGAGAATTTTAAAAAAAAAATCAAAACCTGCGTTGATGACGTGGCTCAACCAGGACTTCTGAAATGTTTCTGTAATTATATAGATAAGATCCTAAAATTTTTGAAATCCCGCGTCATTCAGCGCCTAAACGAATTCACGGAACAGTAGACTTTTCTACGAGTTTAGGTTACCACGCACCGCAAAAATAATACAATCATTTCTTTTTTTAATTTCTATCTTTTTTTTCTAAGTTAAAATTGATTAATTTAATTTCTATCATTTTAATAAGTCCGTTTTACATATAGTTTTGAGAACGGTATGGTATATATAAAATGATTTTATATTAAAGTAACACAATATAATATTCTAAAACATATATGTGACCAACGACCGGAATAATGACCCATTTCACAAGTACGGTTTTGAGAAAGGTACGGTATATGTCAAAATTTAAAATTCACATTTCACAAGTACAGTTTTGCGCCTAACACCAAAATTAATTAAAAGTAAATTTATAAAGTTTGCATATCTTCGATGGCAACATTTGGGTAGAAATGTTGCATTGTATAATATTAAGTGCAACACTAATAGAAAATGTTGCAAAAGATGGGTGTAGGCAACATTTTTAAGCGAAGTGTTGCATAAATTCTCCAACAACTCTAAATTGCAACATAAAACAAAAGTGTTGCACATAAAATGTTTCAATAGGCTTAATTTGTAGTAGTGTAAATCCATAATATGTTGGGATGAGGGAGTTGTGTCGAATATATAATATGTAGTGGTCGGGTTAGACCGTCTTTGAGGGGAGTAATCGTTAAAACAATTTATTTTATGTTCGGTTTAGTGAGTGCACGCATGAGACCTTACATCTAGTTAATTCCCGACCTAGACCGGAAGGTTGGAAGGGTAAGACTTGTTTAACGATTTTAAATAGTTTTTTTGAGAGCGGAAGTTAAGCAAAAACGACCTTAGGGCGACTTAAGACCAGAAGGTATAGTCGGATTTGAGTCTTGACCATAATAACCCAGCCTTTCCCACCAATTTAAGGCCTATCCCATTTACGACTATCATATGTGAGACACAACGACCCGAATTCCCAACATATTCCGTTCCCTTGATTTTTATCTCAACTTGTGTTATTTCCTTTCGCGTTCTTATTCTTTGCATTTTTCTCATATCGTAGTTTAGTTATCTCAATTTAAAACCCCCCCATATTTGTGACCATAGGTAAAAACTGTTAGTTAAGCAAGTCTGCTTCCCTGAGGAGATCGACCCTATTTACCGCGAACTTCTGTTAGTAGGACCTAGGCTTTTATTTTTGGTGTATGAACGACACACGTCAAATTTTGGCGCCGTTGCCGGGGAAGCAACGCTGTTTTTCTATTTTTGTTTTTCTCTATCCTTAGTCTTACGGAATTTTAATTCCTTAAGGCCGTACTAATCGTCTCTTCAGTTTTATGCGCAGGTCTCAAAGGGGAGATTTGGTGAATCCCGATCCCGAACCTGAGAGATTGTTTCTACGTCGAAGAAGAGAGCGTTTGAGAGCTATTCGGGAGGAAGACTTGAGTACCTCCGAACCTTAGAGAACCGATTTTTGTGAGGAAACTTTCAACTCCAAACCAATTTTTAACCAATCATGCCTAACATTGCAAGCCACTCTGAACCCACAGCCGCGTTTATTCCAAGAGGGCTTAGTATAGCCACCGATGAAGATGGCCAAACTTTCGATTTCAGACCCTCTTATATAAACATGGTGGAAAGAAACCAATACCGTGGGGCTGCGGGAGAAAACCCCAGAAAACATATGGAGCGATTTGCTGACTATTGCTCCTCAATCCCAGCAAAAGGAGGGGTTACCCAGGATAAGATTAAAGAAGCCATCTTTCCCTTTTCCCTAACTGACAACGCAAGGGAATGGTTGTCGGATTTAGACAGGGATGCAGCTGGGATAACTGACTGGACATCCCTAGCCCTTGCTTTTTACAAGAAGTACTTTCCACCACAACGTACCAACTCCTTACGCACCCAAATAACCAACTTTAAACAGAAACCCTCTGAAAACTTAACCGAAGCTTGGGAGAGGTTTAAACGTTGTTTAAGGTCGGTCCCCCACCATGGTTTCGAGTCATGGTTTATTTGTAACCAGTTTTACAATGGCCAATACGATGATCATAGGGCCATTTTAGACTCGGCTGCGAATGGGCGATTCCAACGTGAGGTGGACGACGATAAGGGCTGGAGTTTAATTGAGGAGATGGCTACCCATACATCTGAATACGGCAACCCCAGAAGTGGGACGAGAACGGTTGCCAATATCGAGACTGAGGGTCTAAAGGCGAAGTTTGATAAATTATTTGCAAAAATTGAAAAATTAGAGAACGGAGGTGTTGGGAACCGTCAGACGGTTCACGTTCTACAAACAGAGGAAATAGTGCTGTGTAAGAGGTGTGGCGAGCAAGGCCACGGTGCGGTTGAATGCTATGCAGATCGAGAGCAAGTTTTCTCGTTTCAACAATACAAGCAAGGGGGATAAAATCACAACCACGGGTATGTCCACCCAAATTTACGGTGGACGAGCCAGAATGTTCTAAAGCCGTCTCCCCCACCACAAGAACAACAACCGTATATTCCACCGCACAAGCAACAATTTCAGAGGGACCCACAATTTCCGAACCCTCAACAAGGTAGTTCTTCAAGTGGAGGGGTGTCCGAGGTAGGAGTGTTGAAGACGATGATACAGTCTTTGGCCACCCAAATGGCCAAATCTGACCAAGCGACAAACTCGACCATAAAGATGCTCGAGTCACAAATTGCTCAACTCGCCACTAATCAATCATCAAGACAACCGGGCCATCTCCCCTCGCAGTCGGAAAAGAGGAAGGAGACGTTGAACATGGTGACCCTCAGATCAGGGAAATTTTATTCTAATGGTGAAGTTGCTAATCAGGCTGTTTTTAATGTTGCAGGAAATGAAAAAGTTGCTGGAAAAGAAGCTGTTAGAGTCGAGAAAGGACTCGATCGAGAGTGTTTAGATTGTCGATCGAGAAAAAATGAAGAAAAAAAGATCGATCGAGAGCTTGATTCTCCTCGATCGAGCGATGTGTCAGTAGAGAGTGCTCGATCGAGCACTGTTGAGAAAGAAACCATTCCACCAAGAGAACACTCGATCGACTGATCTGGAGGAAGAGAACACTCGATCGACTGAACTAATCAAAAGAATGATGAACAATGCGTTAATACGTGATACGTATAGACCAGATTCGGATGTGCAAGTCGCATTTCCGGGACGTTTGATGAAAAAGAAGACAAGTGAAACAGAATTCCAAATATTTGGCCAATTGATCAAAGGCCTTAATGTCCACATTCCATTTTTGGACTTGGTAAGAAAGGCACCCTCCTATTTAAAATTCATGAAATATATTCTTATGCGTAGGCGTACCATTGGTGAAATTGAGACCGTAACTTTTACGGAAGGGTCTTCGGCCCATTTGCAGTACAGGACCCCACTAAAAGTATTTGACCCGGGTAGTTTTTCCATACCTTGCTACATAGGACTTCACTTTATTGACCGTGCGTTATGTGACTTAGGCGCTAATATTAGCTAGCGTTATGCCATGGTCTTTAGCAAGGAGGTTGGGTCTTAACCGATTTCACTACACTAGTATGTCGGTGCAAATGGCTGACAGGTCGACGGCTAGACCTATGGGGATTTTGGAGGGTATACCAGTGAAGATGGGACCTTTTTATATACCGGTTGATTTTATCGTTCTCGACATTCCGGAAGACTCATACACACCCATCATACTTGGTCGACCTTTCCTACATACGGCCCAAGCAATCATTGATGTCGGATTGCGCACTTTGACCTTCCGAGTCGGGGGAGAGGAGTTAGTTTTTGCCAAACCCGCGACCCATAAGGGTCCAATGCGCATTTTAGAATGTAATGTATTGCAAGCCGTTGACTCTGACTCTTGTCCAATGGAAGTGACCCCGTCGAAAGACTCCATGATTATAGACAAACCCCCGCATGTCGTTGTACCCCCAACCCCACTAACACTGTTGCCTCGTAAAGAGAGCAAAAAAGGGGCCCATATTTCTGTTATCAGGTGCACCGGGCCAGGATGGGGAAACTTTGCAATGGACCCACCTACGAGAGTATCAAAGAGCATGGCGGAATTGTTTAAAGAGTACAAAGACGAGCGGAAGTCGGAAGATGAGTCGCGGGGGTCAAGGAGGAAATTGAGGACCAACATTGGAGAAACCAGTGTGTCGTAACCGAGGCCGAAGGATGCCCAATCTGAATCAATGGAAGAATAGCCAGGTTTTCAACCCCGTGCGAAGTTGTAAATAAGACTAGTTTTCGTGAATTTTTAACTCTTTTTAGATCTTGTGTTTTTTTTAGGACATCCATAGTAGACTATCGTAGATTGAATAGTAGAGTGACTCGGAAAAATATTTTTGGTGGTTTTGGGATATTTGTATTATGCTTATTGCAGGTACAACTGAGCCGCGACAATCAGAACAAATTCAAATGCGGCCAGATGAAAAAGCACTCGACCGAGAGGCTACATCCTCTCGATCGAGCAAACTGGAGGATCGATGCATTCGATCGAGAAGATTTCTTCTCGATCGAGGGAACTAAATTGGTCGATCGAAAAGGGGAAGTCCAAAAGGTCGATCGAGAGAATTTCTCTCGATCGAGGGGGTCAGAAGTTCAACAGTCAAGGAACTCATCGATCGAGCTCCTACTGTTCTCGATCGAGCCCTCCAGTTATCAAAAATTACTCGATCGAGGGGAATTTTCACTCGATCGAGAATCTTTTTCAGTCTATATAAGGTAAAAATCCTTGATTTCTCCCACATTTTCTTTCGACCGAGTTTCTGAGTTCTTCACTTTTTCTTGAGCTTTTTCAACTCCTTTTGCAATTTAAGCCTTATTTTGCCCAAATAACAACTACATTATAGTACCCAACACATTTACATTTCAACTATAACAAAAGCCCTATCAAAAAACCCGATTTCAAGCCCCAATTCGAAAGTTTTCGATTCTAGGGTTTCGGTGGAGATTTCAATTTTCGTGCTTTTTGTATAAATTAATTGCTATTCGTGGGCATTATCAACAACAAGTAAGTGTTCCTAGCTCTATTTTGTTAATTAAACACCCCATTCCCTTACTTTTTCGAATTTTTAGGGTGTATGTTAGTCGAGCTTCGAATCGTGCTTTTAACTGTTTAATCCTTGTTTAAACTAGTTCCTACTTGTTGTTTAATGTATCTATGGACCAAGTAAACCAAACCCCTGCTCCCGAACTTTCTGTCGAGACAATCGTCTCGAATGTCGTAACCGAGATAACAGAGCAACACTCTGTGTCTACTGTTGAGGAGTCTGGGCAGCCTCCTGTTGCTATTTCTGACGCTGCGATGGTGTCCTCCGACATCGTCGTTCCTAGGGGAGGGATGACCGTGAGTCCACCGGCCTTGACGGGTACTGGTGCTTCTCAAGCAACTCCTGGTGCATGTTACTGTAGAGGACGTTGAGACGGAGTCCGAGAGTGACTCCGGGGAGGAGACTGAGTCCGATGAGGACGCTGGACAGCCGCGTCCTCCTTTCTCTTTGTTAGCCGCGGGTGCCACTCCTAGGTACTCGAAGCTTCCAAGGATTCCTCGCCCCCAGTCCTTGGCCATCACCACCACCACTTCTCGACCTCCTATGGTCGCCTCTTCGAGCTCTACCGCTGTTTCTACCGAGCTCACCATAGCGCCTGGGCCCACTGCTAGCGAGCCCCAAGTTATCGAGGCTACTGCTACGCCTCCCTCCGTTGCGGCCACTTCATCGAGGGTGGTGGTCAGTTGATCCCTTTAGGTCACACGTTTAGGACAATTCCCTTAATTGATAAAGTGATCAAATGTATATGGATACGATTTGATCATATTACTTAAACTCGTATACCGAGAAATCAGAGGTTAAATCTTATTGTAAGATTTATGTTTAAAAATTGAAACGTGTCAATTATTGAACAATAAACGATATTTTATAATATCGTAATTAGATTGAATCGGGTTATAATTTATACAAAGGTTGTAAATCGTATTGACGATTATTATGAATGACCATTTTATTTAATAGTAATTTCGAATTACTAGTTAACTTGATAAATATGATTTATTAATTTATGAATAATATTTACTTGATAAATATGTATGATTAAATTAAAACAATTGTTATTTTACAATATTGTGACATATTACATGTTACATAACATACAATTGTGAAGTTGATAAAATGGTAAAATAAAGTCCATTTTGAATGCACATGTGCCGCTTTTGGGCGGCTAAATGAAGATGATTATGGGTGTTTTATTAATTGATAAAAACTGTGGGGAATAAAACGTGTATTCGCCCTTTAAATGCAGGATTATAATGAAAATTACAGCCGTGAATATCGTCATAAGATTAAAAAGCATAAGAAAAGAAGTACAACCTTTAGTCCTCGCGCAAAAGGCCTAAGAACAGGAATTAACACAAATTCCCTCCTATAACTTGCACCCAAGACTTAGAATGAGACGTGGCCGCGTGTGCTAGAAATCCTCTCCAACTGCCTTGCAATATTGGGAGAGCTATTTAGGTTTTAGATGTGAGATCTGAGGTTTTGGGAGAAGAAAGCTCTCAAAACCCTAATTTTTACCTTGAGATTATCTTAATCAGTGCAACAAGAGTAGTCTGACAAAAGGAGAAGTCTCCTCCTTTTGTAATACTAGCCGGCCGAAATAGGGTTTGGGTAGGAGTGGGCTTTCCACTCTTACCTTATCCCAATGCGTGATTCGACCCAATTAGCTATAAGTTGTCCGCGGGTTTTATTTAAAAATCGTAACATGTTATCAGTTATTAATACAGTCGATATATTAATAATGGTCTGATAAAATACGATATTGTATAATTACCTAAATTAATATAACTGTTTATATTAATTCGCGAATACAATATTTAATTAAATATAACTGTTTATATTTAATTTACGAATTTAATTATGTAATCCGTATTAGCTAAAATTATTTAATCCGTATTAAATAATAATCTCAACATCTTATTGACTAATTTAGTAGTCAATACCTCTGACTAACTGTTTAGTCATATCCGGCAAAATGTGACTGTATTTTCATACCTTCACATCTCTCAAACGTGTCCTATAGGTGTGACGTATAGGGACCAGTTGATCACCGCCATCCGTATGACAATAACGTCAAACTTATCTAGCAAGCCAACCGTTATTGATAAACGTGGATCAACTGGTAATAATACTGAAGTATGCCCTTGTGATCCTTAAAGAGATTTAATAAGTCATTGTACTTAATTGTCAAGGACACCAGCCCCAACAATCTCCCACTTGTCCGTACAAGGGTATGTGCAATGACGTTATCACACTACATGTGGAGGACACAATCTCCAACAAACTCCCACTTGTCCTTACAAGTGTAGGTGCGATAACCGATTCTCATATCCTTTTAAAATTTCTCCCACTCAATGTAAGAAAATTTGCAAATCCGCATTCGCAAAGGTCGTATCTCACAAGCTATCTGTATCAAGAGTGGTTTCCCCGACTAGAGAGTAACTTAACTGATAAAACGAATCTGTATTCGAGCATGGCCATGCATTTCAGTTACTACTCCTCGAGTGGCCCTGAGAAATGATAAAATCCTGATAAGGGTTTGGATATTTCCCTCAACTCGAATCCTGCCGATATCGCCCAGCATGAAATAACCCAGAAAAAATCCTCTTGACCCCTGTTACGGTGACCGTGGGAAAGAAACCAAAGTTACCTAAAATCTGTCTTAATCTCAAGAAACAGTTGAAAGTCAAAAGACTCGACTCTAAGGAACACTATGGAGGTCCTATCCACGACCTGGCACCCAATGTTATAAAACATTTAGGACTCCATAACGCTGTCACGGGGTGTCCTACGAGATATCCGTATAACTCGCCTTTGTGATTGGTCAGTCAGCCGCGTGACTTATGGCTCGTTGAACCCACCAACAACCAACGTCACAAAATGATTACCTGAGTTATCAGCTCAAGTGGGTAATCAAGGACCAAAACGATGTAATGTTAATCAGTTCACTTTGTGGTGTTCAAAATTGGCGTACAATTCCACATGAGAAACAAAACATTATGTATCATAACAATAAGGTTGAATAGAGTACACGAGAAAATGAATTATTACATGAATTCATAAAAGAGTACTACAACTTAGGAACACATCCAATTCCCATGGAATGAATGTGCCCTTCATGCTTATCACGTGGTAATGCTTTTGTGAGAGGATCAGCTATGTTGTCATCCGTAGCTATCTTATCAATGAATATATCCTTTTGGTCCACGTAATCTCTGATTAGATGAGCTTTCCGTTGTACATGCATAGCCTTGCTGCTAGACTTATGCTCCTTAGCTTGGAAGATGGCACCGCTATTGTCACAATAAACGGTGATTGGGTCATTCGAACTAGGCACTACTGATAGTCCTTGTAAGAATTGACGCATCCATATTGCTTCCTTAGCTGCTTCTGAGGCGGCATAGTACTCGAACTCAGTCGTAGAATCTGCTGTAACACTCTGTTTAGAACTTTTCCAGCTGACAGCAGCGCCATTAAGAGTAAAAACGAATCCAGACTGAGATTTCGAGTCATCTCGATCCGTTTGGAAGCTAGCATCTGCGTAACCCGTGGCGCAGAGCGTCGAGTCGCCTCCGTAAGTCAATCCCCAATCTTTAGTCCTCCGTAGGTACTTAAGAATGTTTTTCACGGCCATCCAGTGTGGTTCACCTGGATGAGCTTGGAATCGACTAGTCATACTCAATGCATATGCAACGTCTGGACGTGTGCATATCATGGCATACATGATCGATCCTATTGCCGAAGCATAAGGAATCCGACTCATGCGCTCTTTCTCTTCCAATGACTTAGCTTCTTGAGTCTTGCTCAAGTGAAGCCCAGGAGTCATAGGAAGGAACCCCTTCTTGGAGTTCGTCATGCTGAATCTCTCCAGAATCTTCTCTATGTAAGACTCCTGACTGAGAGACAACATCCGTCGTGATCTATCCCTGTAGATACGGATGCCCAAAATTCTTCGTGCCTCTCCCAGATCTTTCATCTGGAAATGGTTTTTCAACCATGCTTTAACCGAAGATAAGAGAGGTATGTCATTCCCAATTAAGAGTATGTCATCGACATACAGTACTAGGAATACAATCTTGCTCCCACTCGACTTGATATAGAGACATGGTTCCTCGACTGATCGAATGAACCCATTCTCTTTTATCACTTGGTCGAAGCGATGATTCCAACTCCGCGATGCTTGCTTAAGTCCATAGATGGAACGCTTAAGCTTGCAAACTTTCTTAGGATGTGCTGGATCGATAAAACCCTCGGGTTGTACCATGTACAACTCTTCCTCCAAATAACCGTTTAAGAAGGCGGTTTTAACGTCCATTTGCCATATTTCATAATCATGAAATGCGGCGATCGCTAAGATAATCCGAATGGAACGCAGCATGACTACGGGTGCAAAGATCTCATCGTAGTGCAAGCCTGGCACTTGGGTGAAACCTTTAGCAACTAGTCTAGCCTTGTGGATATCTTGTTGTCCTTCCACGGCATGCTTTATCTTGTAAAGCCATTTGCATTGAAGGGGACGTACCTTTGCAGGTAGGTCCACAAGATCCCATACGTTGTTCTCATACATGGAGTCCATCTCGGATTGTATGGCTTCTAGCCATAGCTTTGAGTCAGAACTAGTCATGGCACCTTTATAGGTTGTGGGTTCATTACCCTCTAGGAGTAAGACGTCATCTGTATCGTGTTCCTCGACCATACCAATGTATCTGTCCGGTGGAATAGAGACTCTTCCCGACCTCCTAGGTTCCTCTGGGATATCTACCGCAGCCTCGGTTGAAGGAACTGTTTCCTCCAATGGTTTCTCGGTAGTTGGTTCTTGAACCTCCGATAACTCGAAGGTTCTATTACTCGACTTGTTCTCAAGAAATTCTTTCTCTAAGAACGTCGCACTAGCCGCAACAAAAACACGTTGTTCGGTAGGCGAGTAGAAGTAATGACCAAAAGTTCCCTTTGGATAGCCTATAAAGTATGTCTTGACCGATTGCGGGCCGAGCTTATCCTCGTGTCTCCACTTGACATAAGCCTCGCAGCCCCAAACCCGAATAAAGGACAAGTTGGGGACCGTTCCCTTCCATAATTCGTATGGAGTCTTGTCAACAGCTTTAGACGGACTTCGGTTAAGTATTAGAGCGGCTGACAAAAGAGCATAGCCCCACAATGAATCAGGCACAACGGTGTGACTCATCATGGATCGAACCATATCAAGTAAAGTTCGATTTCTCCGTTCGGACACACCATTTAATTGTGGTGTTCCAGGTGGAGTCAACTGTAGCACGATCCCATAGTCTTTAAGGTGTTGATCAAACTCGTGTGAAAGATATTCACCACCACGATCCGAACGTAGTGCTTTAATCTTTCTACCCAGCTGGTTCTGTACCCGATTCTGGTATTCTTTGAACTTGTCAAAGGATTCACTTTTATGTTTCATCAAGTAGACATAGCCATATCTACTCAAATCATCCGTGAAAGTGATGAAATATCTATAGCCTTCTCGTTCGTTGATCGACATAGGGCCACATACGTCCGTATGTATGAGTCCTAATAGGCCGGCAGCGCGCATTCCAACACCTTTGAAGGAAATACGAGTCATCTTGCCGATGAGACATGATTCACACGTGCCATATGATTCGAAATCAAAGGGCGATATAGCTCCATTCTGTATGAGCTGTTTTACGCGTTTCTCATTTATGTGTCCCATACGACAATGCCATAAGTAAGTTTGATCTTTGTCACCTACCTTTAATCTTTTATTATTCACATGTAATATCTCGGTGGTTTGATCTAAAACATAAATTCCATTCATGGAAACTGCCTTGCCATAAATCATATTGTGTATGGAGAAAATACAGCTATTATTCTCTATTACAAATGAAAAGCCAAGTTTGTCAAGTGCAGAAACTGAAATAATGTTTTTGGACAAACTAGGAACATAATAACAGTTATATAAAAATAACTCGAATCCACTTGGAAGCTGGATCACGTATGTTCCCTTCGAGACTGCAGCAACGCGTGCTCCATTCCCGACACGCAGGTCAACCTCACCCTTGATTAGGGGTTCTTGGTTTCGGAGGCCCTGCACATGATTACATAGATGAGAACCACAACCAGTATCAAGTACCCAAGTTCCGCAACTTGCGTGGTTAATCTCAATCATGTGAATAAAAGAAGAAGAAGACATACCAATAGGAGTAACACGGCCTGCCTTAATGTCCTCACGATACACGGGGCATGAGCGCCTCCAATGCCCATTCTTGTGGCAATGGTGACATGCCATGCTTGTATCCTTGCTCTTTATCTTGCCCTGTGAGTTGCTCGACTCACCTGGCCCACTCTTAGTAAATCCTGGTTTCTTGAACCTGGGCTTACCTACTGCTAGGTCGCCCTGAGCTTTAGCCTTCCCTTTACACTTTCCCTTACTGGAGATCATGAGAACATCCTGCTTCATGCTCCCACTTAATTTCAGATCCTTCTCAGTCTGTACGAGAAGGGAGTGGAGCTCATGAGGAGTCTTCTTCATGTCGTTCATGTAGTAGTTGGCCCTAAAGAGGGCGAACCCATCATGAAGCGAATGAAGCATACGATCAACGATTATGTTCTCACTGATCTTGCAGTTTAGGGTCTCCAGTTTCTCGATATTCTCAATTATGTTGAGAATATGTGGGCTAACAGCTTGGCCCTTCTGGAGTTTCGCCTCAAAGAAACGACAGGTATGCTCATAAGAAACGATTCTCGGAGCCTTGGAGAATTCGTTAGAGAGCGTGGTGAAAATCTTGTTTGCACCATGGGTTATGAAGCGTCTTTGCAAATTGGATTCCATTGCATAGATGAGTACGTTCTTTATCGCACCCGCTTCCATGACGAAATCGCTATGGGCGCGAATTTCGTTGGCTCTAGCTCTAGTTCCTGGGTGTGCCGGAATGGGCTCAGTTAAATACTTAAGCTTTCCGTCAGCAATGGCAGCATTCCGTAGTGCTGCCTCCCAGTCAGAGAAGTTTGACCCATCATTCCTCAGTCTGGTAGACTGATTCATGGAGTCCATGAAGGCCTTTAGCCAGGATTCACGTGCTAGCTTGGCACTTGGCATTGGGTCTTCACCAGCCATTTTTAGTTATACAGCAGTTATAATGAACGTGTTCTACACTGAAAAGAAGATAAAACAAAGCCATATAAGCAACTTATTGTTGTGATTTAAGTCTATATTAAATTGAATTTAAACTCGTAGACTCATGCATTTATATAATTGATCTCCCTCAAGAATTATATAAGTGATCCCAAGACTCAATTTCCGTATATTGATAAGCCCACAGTTTGGCTAATTCCAATCGTTGGAACTCTTGGTCGATAGATTTCCGTATATTCTATCTATTAGTCCATCTCAGTCACTAGATATTATCGAGTGACCATGATGTTGAGATAAAATAAATCATCTGTTCCCACTTACCCGACGTAGAAGTGGTCATATTATGCCTACCGACGAAGAAGGGATTCATGGGAGGCTGATTTATAAAGACTAATCTCAATTTTTGGTTATACGAGGAAGACCCCATCAACTTTTATTTATCCATATTTAAGTGAACTAAAAACTAGCATTTGCGTGAATGAATTAAATAAAGTGATGGCTTTGCATTTGACATGTGACATCTATTGTTGGGGCTGGTGTCCTTGACAATTAAGTACAATGACTTATTAAATCTCTTTAAGGATCACAAGGGCATACTTCAGTATTATTACCAGTTGATCCACGTTTATCAATAACGGTTGGCTTGCTAGATAAGTTTGACGTTATTGTCATACGGATGGCAGTGATCAACTGGTCCCTATACGTCACACCTATAGGACACGTTTGAGAGATGTGAAGGTATGAAAATACAGTCACATTTTGCCGGATATGACTAAACAGTTAGTCAGAGGTATTGACTACTAAATTAGTCAATAAGATGTTGAGATTATTATTTAATACGGATTAAATAATTTTAGCTAATACGGATTACATAATTAAATTCGTAAATTAAATATAAACAGTTATATTTAATTAAATATTGTATTCGCGAATTAATATAAACAGTTATATTAATTTAGGTAATTATACAATATCGTATTTTATCAGACCATTATTAATATATCGACTGTATTAATAACTGATAACATGTTACGATTTATAAATAAAACCCGCGGACAACTTATAGCTAATTGGGTCGAATCACGCATTGGGATAAGGTAAGAGTGGAAAGCCCACTCCTACCCAAACCCTATTTCGGCCGGCTAGTATTACAAAAGGAGGAGACTTCTCCTTTTGTCAGACTACTCTTGTTGCACTGATTAAGATAATCTCAAGGTAAAAATTAGGGTTTTGAGAGCTTTCTTCTCCCAAAACCTCAGATCTCACATCTAAAACCTAAATAGCTCTCCCAATATTGCAAGGCAGTTGGAGAGGATTTCTAGCACACGCGGCCACGTCTCATTCTAAGTCTTGGGTGCAAGTTATAGGAGGGAATTTGTGTTAATTCCTGTTCTTAGGCCTTTTGCGCGAGGACTAAAGGTTGTACTTCTTTTCTTATGCTTTTTAATCTTATGACGATATTCACGACTCTAATTTTCATTATAATCCTGCATTTAAAGGGCGAATACACGTCTTATTCCCCACAAAAACATAATCATTAATGTGTTTTTGAGACCAACACCTACAAGCCACCCTAATTACATGGGAAAGGGAATTTGTTCCCTCTTGTTCTTCCCTATACCCGGCCTCCCATAAACCCCAAGCACCACTTACATAAATATGTAAGTAGCTTACAATTCAAACTAATCCTAATTCTTGCATAATTTTCTAAGTGTGAGAAAAACTAAGAAAAATCCTCTAAGAATTATTATAAGATAATAATATTACTAATTATATAATAGATATAAGATTAGTAAAATAAGTTCATATATTAGAACTTATATTGTTTAAGGAAAATCCGTTTCTTGTACTAGCATACTCAAAGATTTCGGATTGGTTAAGGGATTGTCTTGGTGCATCACAAAGGAGGTATTCTTGTTGAATACTTGGAGGATCATCCTTGCTATTATTCGGACCGTGTGTAAGGGTTCAAAATCTCTCATATTTCCGCATATTTTAAGCATGCATAAGATCATATAATAAGTTTATTAATATGTTAATTAAATTTATATTTAGTATGTCTAAAATAATTAGTTTATGAGATAACTAAACCTATCAATTGGTATCAGAGCAACTAGGTTGTTTGCATGTTTTCCGTTTACGTTTTTACGGAGTTATTAGGATAACAAAATAAAATTTGGAATTTCGTATAAAATATGATATGGCCGAAATTATTTAAGCATGAATACCTACTGTTTCTAAAATGTTTTTAGAATATTTGGAATATATTTTGCATATATATTGTTCATTGGTATTTTATTTTTCGGTTTTATTGATTTTTAATGGTTAAAAATTAATTATTTTGGGAAAAATAGTTAAAATCATCCTTTGGCCGAGATTTTTCAGTATGTTTTCACATGTATATCCTATGTTATGAATATGAATTTTCGTAAATTATGGACTTGTAATACATGAGATATGAATTTTAAATCTTAAAATGCAATAAGATGAATAAAAATGGGTTTGTATAGTTATATTACAAATTTGACTATAAACATTTATGAGTATGTCACATGCAATATTTAAAATATATTCTAAATTTTCCAGAAATTTATCTCATATATTGCATTATTATAGATTTTTAATGTAAAAATCGGGTAATTAGTGACATTATTTCGGCTTTAATAGTTTAAGTTGGAATTTGGCCATAAACATTTAACACAATGTCATATATATTATTTCCAGCATGTATAAAAATTTCGAAATTTTTATCTTATATTATGCTTGAGAAATAATTTTAAAGGTTAAAATCGTACGATATATGACGAAAATCGTTAAAATTTGCAATAGTTGTTAAAATGGCCGGAAAATTTAACCCATATTAGTCATATATGATATTTTCATCACCATAATTATCTTGGGAGCCAAAAGTTTCTGTTTTATTTAATTTTATTTTGTTGAAAAGTTGCATTTAAAATTGAAATAACAAGAGTCATGTAATTAAAAATTTCGGCTATTGGGCAGTGTGCCATTTAATTTTCTGTCCATTTTATGTTCTTAAAGTATTTTGGAAAGTGTAAAATTGTTATTAGTATTTTATTTCCATTTATGGAACTAATTATTGAATTTTCCGACTTAAAATACTCGTTTTACGTCTTATTTTCGAAATAAATGTTAAAACCGTATAAATACTAATATTTTTAAAGTTCTGAAATTTTAAGAAAATTCCAGATTTTTCAAATTTTGAATTTTGAAAATTTTGAAATTTTTATGACTCTTTTCGATTTTTATATTATTTTCCCGCAAAACCGAGTTAAATACCGAACAATATTAAAATATATTAAGTTAAGTCAGGTTCAAAGTTTGAGTAAGAGTAAATTTTGAAACCTAATAAAGTTGGGATGATTAACTTAAGAGTGAATTCCGATTCACATTATGCAAAGTGTTGTTAAACGTTAAAACACGCAATTCCATAAACCGAGGTATACGATAACTATTTATATAATTGATATTTAAATAGGACGATTTGGCTTAGGGTTTGCATGATAGTTCATATATTCATAAGCATTGCATATTTTATTATGAATGTCATGATTTATTTACGTAATTTTGGGAATTATGTAATTTACTTAGTATGGCCTTATTTTTTAAATCGGTATTTCCCGTAATGTAAGGGGTTACCGATTCGGTTGTAATTTTGTGATCTCGTATCACCCAATTGTAATTTATTTCTATTTTATAATGTTTAAAGAAGACTAGAAAAGTTGTAATTTTTGTAAATTCCGGAGAGCCTTGAAGACGATGCCATTCGGAAAGTAGTTCCGACGAAGACGGTGTTTACCTCGAAGTGCGTGCCTCGTGATGTTCAAGGGACCAAAGGAGTTGGTTTCCGAATTTGTAGTTTTATTATTTCTTTTCTAGGAAAGGCCATACTAGGGTTTATTTTTATGCTTTTGTTTTGCTTTTTATATGTTTGCATGCATAGCCAAATCGTGATATATCGTCTCATGCATTTTTAGATTTAGTCGACCTAGTCATTATTTTATCGATAATTCACTGACTTAGTTCACTTAAACGGAGATAGATAATAAATTTTGACTAGATCTCTTACATATGAATATTGAGACTTAGCCTTACCAAAAAGTATGGACCCATGAATCCCTTCTTCACAAGAACGTAGGCTCGGCTATACCGGGGTACTAAAATTGTCACGTTGGGTAAGTGGGGTAATAAAGATTACACCTTGAAATTTGGTCGATCTCAACGAAAGTATTTGTAACCGTAGTTGCAATAAGTTCGGGCTAAAGACGATTTTTAGAAAATTGTCGACCGGGAGTTCTAAGGTAGAACCGATTAAAAGGTTAATCCACCAAATTATACCAATACGGGTTGAATCGGCTATACCGTGCCCGAATTAGTATGGGTTTGGGTCTTGGGATTGTTTATTTATTGGGTAAGAGATCATTAAGTAAATAGACTAGACTTGTTTAATTTTATTTACATGTTTTGAAAATGACGTTTTAATTCCTTCATTTTATTGTAGTTTAATTCTCAACATCATCAATGGCCACCAACGCTCCACCTCTCACTAACGTATCATGGCTTCGATCCTTTATGGATCGTTGCAAACTCGATAAGCATGGTTCCAATTTTAAGGATTGGGATGCGCAATTACTTTTGGCCGCTCAAGGTGACGATAAGACTCGTTACCTATCCGAAGCCGCTCCTCCCGCTCCGACCACTCGTTCCTCGGTCCAAACTCGTGAGGCCGATGAAGCCCACATGAAAGAGTCCTCCGCTCTTAAAAATGTGCTCATCTTCTCCATGGAGCCGGATCTCCAAAGGAGTATGATCAATTTGACCACATCATATGAGATATACACCAAGCTTGCGACAATGTTTTCGCAAACTCCAAGGGTGATACAATATGAGGCGGCTTCCGCCTTCTTCGACATTAGCTTGAAGGAAGGGCAAAAAATAAGCCCTCATGTGCTCAAACTCGTTGAGCTAGCGGAAACTCTTAAAGTGCAAGGGGTTGATGTTCCCGACTCTCTCATCATTGATCGAGTTCTTCACTCGCTCAATAAGGTGAAATCGTATGCTCAATTCCGGGTGAATTTCAATATGTGAAATCAAGAGACCACATTGGACGAATTGCATAAGATGCTCGTCCAAGCTGAGAGGGATATGGGACTTCATGAAAGTTCCACTAAAGATGTTTTAAACATCGAAAAGAAAGGGAAAACGAGCTTCAAGAAGAATGCCTTCAAAGGTAAGGGCAAGAAAACGTTCAAACCCAAAGCGACCAAAGAAAAAACCTTTTCGAAAGGCGCTTCCACCTCGTCTTCGAAATCCGAAGACAAGTGCCATTATAGCACGAGGATAGGTCATTGGAAGCGAAATTTATCAACTTATGTATAGTGATACAAATTTGTTGATATTTACCCTTTTTAATTGTTTTAAAGGACCACCTTCTAATTATAAGGGCAAGGAGAAGGAAGCATGAAGTTCCTTACTTGGATGGCTACGGTAGCATCCAATTGATCGAAGACTTGAAGAGCTAGGCTCTAATTTTCATATCGTCTTCTTTCATATTTTGCATTTTATTAGAACAATTTATTTTCTTGTAAGACAAGGATTCAAATCCTAAAACAATGGTTGTAATTTTGGATATTAGTGACTTGGTTTTCAACCCGAGTCAGTACTTTTGTTCTTAATCAATTTCTTGATTTCTAAAATAAATTGCATACCTTGTTAAAACATGAATAATGGTGATTTTATCATGAAATAAACATTGATACGATCAATATAATATAATCTAAGTGTTGATTAAAACGGAGAACTACACCCCATGAGATACTTTCAATCAAATTAAGAAATCATTAATTCATTATACGATGATTATTTTAAGTGAAAATGAGAATGTATACATCACACCTATAAAACTTCAAACATTCAAATGCATTGGTTAAATCGAAATTGCTATCCTTATACAAGTAAAAGTTATTGTTAAAAGGGTAGAGTGGGAGAAAATATTTCGCTCGCAAACCAATGATATACATGTAGGATCTTAAGAAGATTCATACTGTGGGGAATAAAGCATGTATACACCCTAAACTTGCAGGATTATAATGAAAATTACAGTTGTGATTATTGTCATAAGATAAATAAAAACATGAAAAAGAATACAACCTTGGGTCCTTGCTTGAATAGGCCTAAGAACAGGAAGTAACACAAATTCCCTCCTATAACTTGCACCCAAGACTTAGATTGAGACGTTGCCGCGTGTGCTAGAAATCCTCTCCAACTGCCTTGCAATATCGGGAGAGCCTTTTGAGTTTAGATGTGAGATCTGAGTTTTGGGAGAAGAATGCTCTCAAACCCTAATTTTCTTGAGATTATGTTTTACAGTGCAACAAGAGTAACCTAACATAAGGAGAAGTCTTCTCCTTATGTAGTATACTCGGCCGAATTTTCGAATAGGGTAAGAGTGGGCTTTCCACTCTTACCTTATTCTAATTCGTGATTCGACCCATTTAGCTATAAGTTATTCGCGGGATTTTAATTATAAATCGCACACTTGTTATCAGATATTAACGCAGTCGATGTATTAATAATGGTCTGATAAAATACGATATTGTATAATTACCCAAATTAATATAACTGTTTATATTAATATGCGAATACAATATTTAATTAAATATAACCGTTTATATTTAATTTACGAATTAATCTTGTAATCCGTATTAGCTAAAATTATTTAATCCGTATTAAATAATAATCTCAACATCTTATTGACTAATTCAATAGTCAATACCTCTGACTAACTGTTTAGTCGTATCCGGCATAAATGTGACTGTATTTTCATACCTTCACATCTCTCAAACGTGTCCTATAGGTGTGACGTATAGGGACCAGTTGATCACCGCCATCTGTATGAGAATAACGTCAAACTTATCTAGCAAGCCAACCGTTATTGATAAACGTGGATCAACTGGTAATAATACTGAAGTATGCCCTTATGATCCTTAAAGAGATTTAGTAAGTCATTGTACTTAATTGTCAAGGACACCAGCCCCAACAATCTCCCACTTGTTCGTACATGGGTATGTGCAATGACGTTATCACACTACATGTGGAGGACACAAGCTCCAACAAACTCCCACTTGTCCGTACAAGTATAGGTGCGATAACCGATTCTCATATCCTTTTAAAATTTCTCCCACTCAATGTAAGACAATTTGCAAATCCGCATTCGCAAAGGTCGTATCTCACAAGCGATCTGTATCAAGAGTGGTTTCCCCGACTAGAGAGTAACTTAACTGATAAAACGAATCTGTATTCGAGCATGGCCATGCATTTCACTTATTACTCCTCGAGTGACCCTGAGAAATGATAAAATCCTGATAAGGGTTTGGATATTTCCCTCAACTCGAATCCTGCCGATATCGCGCAGCATGAAATAACCCAGAAAAAATCCTCTTGGCCCCTGATACGATGACCGTGGGAAAGAAACCAAAGTTACCCAAAATCTGCCTTAATCTCAAGAGACAGTTGAAAGTCAAAAGACTCGACTCTAATGAACACTATTGAGGTCCTATCCACGACCTGGCACCCAATTTTATAAAACATTTAGGACTCCATAACGTTGTCACGGGGTGTCCTACGAGATATCCGTATAACTCGCCTTTGTGATTGGTCAGTCATCCGCGTGACTTATGGCTCGTTGAACCCACCATCAACCAACGTCACAAAATGATTACCTGAGTTATCAGCTCAAGTGGGTAATCAAGGACTAAAACGATGTAATGTTATTCAGTTCACTTTGTGGTGTTCAAAATTGGCGTACAATTCCACATGAAAAACAAAACATTATATATCATAACAATGAGGTTGAATAGAGTACACGAGAAAATGAATCATTACATGAATTCATAAAAGAGTACTACAACTTAGGAACACATCTAATTCCCATGGAATGAATGTGCCCTTCATGCTTATCACGTGGTAATGCTTTAGTGAGAGGATCAGCTATGTTGTCATCCGTAGCGATCTTATCAATGAAAATATCTCCTTTTACGCGGACTCAGTTGTAGAATCTGCTGTAACACTCTGTTTAGAACTTTTCCAACTGACAGCAGCGCCATTAAGAGTAAAAACGAATCCAGACTGAGATTTCGAGTCATCTCGATCCGTTTGGAAGCTAGCATCTGCGTAACCCGTGGCGCAGAGCGTTGAGTCACCTCCATAAGTCAATCCCCAATCTTTAGTCCTCCGTAGGTACTTAAGAATGTTTTTCACGGCCATCCAGTGTTGTTCACCTGGATGAGCTTGGAATCGACTGGTCATACTCAATGCATATGCAACGTCTGGACGTGTGCATATCATGGCATACATGATCGATCCTATTGCCGAAGCATAAGGAATCCGACTCATGCGCTCTTTCTCTTCCAATGTCTTAGCTTCTTGAGACTTGCTCAAGTGAAGCCCACTAGTCATAGGAAGGAACCCTTTCTTGGAGTTCGTCATGTTGAATCTCTCCAGAATCTTATCTATGTAAGACTCCTGACTGAGAGACAACATCCGTCGTGATCTATGCCTGTAGATACGGATGCCCTAAATTCTTTGTGCCTCTCCCAGATCTTTCATCTGGAAATGGTTTTTCAACCATGCTTTAACCGAAGAAAGGAGAGGTATGTCATTCCCAATCAAGAGTATGTCGTCGACATACAGTACTAGGAATACAATCTTGCTCCCACTCGACTTGATATAGAGACATGGTTCCTCGACTGATCGAACGAATCCATTCTCTTTTATCACTTGGTCGAAGCGATGATTCCAACTCCGTGATGCTTGCTAAAGTCCATAGATGGAACGCTTAAGCTTGAAAACCTTCATAGGATGTTCTGGATCAATAAAACCCTCGGGTTGTACCATGTACAACTCTTCCTCCAAATAACCGTTTAAGAAGGCGGTTTTAACGTCCATTTGACATATTTCATAGTCATGAAATGCGGCTATCGCTAAGATAATCTGAATGGAACGTAGCATGACTACGGGTGCAAAGATCTCATCGTAGTGCAAGCCTGACACTTGGGTGAAACCTTTAGCTACTAGTCTTGCCTTATGGATGTCTTTTTTACCTTCCACAAAATGCTTTATTTTGTAAAGCCATTTGCATTGAAGGGGGCGTACCTTTGCAGGTAGGTCCACAAGATCCCACACGTTGTTCTCATACATGGAGTCCATCTCGGATTGCATGGCTTCTAGCCATAGCTTTGAGTCAGAACTGGTCATGGCACCTTTATAGGTTGTGGGTTCATTACCCTCTAGGAGTAAGACGTCATCCATATCATGTTCCTCGACCATACCAATGTATCTGTCCGGAGGAATGAAGACTTTTCCCGACCTCCTAGGTTCCTCAGGAATATCTACCGCAGCCTCGGTTGAAGGAACTGTTTCCTCCAATGGTTGCTCAGTAGTTGGTTCTTGAACCTCCGATAAATCGAAGGTTCTATTACTCGACTTCTTCTCGAGAAATTCTTTCTCTAAGAAGGTCGCACTAGCCGCAACAAAAACACGTTGTTCGGTTGGCGAGTAGAAGTAATGACCAAAAATTCCCTTTGGATAGCCTATAAAGTATGTCTTGACCGATCACGGGCCGAGCTTATCCTCGTGTCTCCACTTGACATAAGCCTCGCAGCCCCAAACCCGAATAAAGGACAAGTTAGGGACCGTTCCCTTCCATAATTCGTATGGAGTCTTGTCAACAGCTTTAGACGGACTTCGGTTAAGTATTAGAGCGGTTGACAAAAGAGCATAGCCCGACAATGAATCAGGCACAACGGTGTGACACATCATGGATCGAACCATATCGAGTAGAGTTCGATTTCTCCGTTCGGACACACCATTTAATTGTTGTGTTCCAGGTGGAGTCAACTGTAGCACGATGCCACAGTCTTTAAGGTGTTGATCAAACTCGTGTGAAAGATATTCACCACCACGATCAGAACGTAGTGCTTTAATCTTTCTTCCCAGCTGGTTCTGTACCCGATTCTGGTATTCTTTGAACTTGTCAAAGGATTCACTTTTGTGCTTCATTAAGTAGACATAGCCATATCTACTCAAATCATCCGTGAAAGTGATGAAATACCTATAGCCTTCTCGTGCGTTGATCGACATAGGGCCACATACGTCCGTATGTATGAGTCCTAATAGGTCGGCAGCGCGCATTCCAACACCTTTGAAGGAAATACGAGTCATCTTACTGATGAGACATGATTCACACGTGCCACATGATTCGAAATCAAAGGGCGAGATAGCTCCATTCTGTATGAGCTGTTTCACGCGTTTCTCATTTATGTGTCCCATACGACAATGCCATAGGTAAGTTGATATTTGTCACCTACCTTTAATCTCTTGTTATTCACATGTAATATCTCGGTGGTTTGATCTAAAACATAAATTCCATTCATGGAAACTGCCTTGCCATAAATCATATTGTGTAAGGAGAAAATACTGTTATTATTCTCTATTACAAATGAAAAACCGAGTTTGTCAAGCGCAGAAACTGAAATAATGTTTTTGGACAAACAAGGAACATAATAACAATTATATAAAGATAACTCGAATCCACTTGGAAGCTGGATCACATATGTTCCCCTCGAGATTGCAGCAACACGTGCTCCATTCCCGACACGCAGGTCAACCTCACCCTTGATTAGGGGTTCTTGGTTTCGGAGGCCCTGCACATGATTACATAGATGAGAACCACAACGAAAATCTAGTACCAAGTTCCGTAACTTGCATGGTTAATCTCAATCATGTGAATAAAAGAATAAGAAGACATACCAACAGGAGTAACACGACCTGCCTTAATGTCCTCACGATACACGGGGCATGAGCGCCTCCAATGCCCAGTCTTGGGCAATGGTGGCATTCCATGCTAGTATCCTTGCTCTTTATTTTGCCCTGTGAGTTGCTCGACTCACCTGGCCCACTCTTAATAAATCCTGACTTCTTAAACTTGGGCTTGCCTACTCTTAGGTCGCCCTGAGCTTTAGCTTTACCCTTACCCTTACTGGAAATCATGAGAACATCTTGCTTCACGCTCCCACTTAATTTCAGATCCTTCTCGGTATGTACGAGAAGGGAGTGGAGCTCATGAGGAGACTTCTTCATGTCGTTCATGTAATAGTTGGCCCTGAAGAGGGCGAACCCATCATGAAGCGAATGAAGCATTCGATCAACGATTATGTTCTCACTGATCTTGCAGTTTAGGGCCTCCAGTTTTTCGATATTCTCAATCATGTGAAGAATATGTGGGCTAACAACTTGGCCCTTCTCGAGTTTCGCCTTAAAGAAGCGACAGGTATGCTCATAAGAAACGATTCTCGGAGCCTTCGAGAATTCGTTAGTGAGCGTGGTGAAAATCTTGTTTGTACCATGGGTTATGAAGCGTCTTTGCAAATTGGATTCCATTGCATAGATGAGTACGTTCTTTATCGCACCCGCTTCTATGACAAAGTCGCTATGAGCGCGAACTTCGTTAGCTCTAGCTCCAGTTCCTGGGTGTGCCGGAATTGGCTCAGTTAAGTACTTAAGCTTTCCGTCAGCAATGGCAGCATTCCGTAGTGCTGCCTCCCAGTCAGAGAAGTTTGACCCATCATTCCTCAGTCTAGTAGACTGATTCATGGAGTCCATGAAGGCTTTTAGCCAGGATTCACGTGCTAGCTTGGCACTTGGCATTGGGTCTTCACCAGCCATTAGTTATACAACAGTTTAATTGAACGTGTTCTACACTGAAAAGAAGATAAAGCAAAAACCATATAGCAACTCATTGTTGTGATTTAAGTCAATATTAAATTGTATTTAAACTCGTAGACTTATGCATTTATATAATTGATCTCCCTCAAGAATTATATAAATGATCCCAAGACTCAATTTCCGTATATTGATAAGCCCACAGTTTGGCTAATTCCACCGTTGGAACTCTTGGTCGATAGATTTCCGTAAATCCTATCTATTAGTCCATCTCAGTCGCTAGATAGTATCGAGTGACCATGATGTTGAGATAAAATAAATCATCTGTTCCCACTTACCCGACGTAGAAGGGGTCATATTATGCCTACCGACGAAGAAGGGATTCATGGGAGTCTGATTTATAAAGACTAGTCTCAATTTTTGGTTATACGAGGAAGACCTCATCAACTTATATTTATCCATTTTAAGTGAACTAATATCTAGCATATACGTGAATGAATGAAACAAAGTGATGGCTTTGCAATTGACATGTGACATCTGTATTGTCACAGAAAACTAACGCGTAACCTCTACATGAGTCAGTTTTCAGGCATGTTATAGGTGGTTTGGTTTTAGGCGGAATATGATGCAAGCTATTATCGATGAAAGCATAAAATAAATGCGATAAACGTAAATAAAAGTCCTAGTGTGGCCTATCCTACCAAAATAAACATAAAAACAACTTTGGAATTCACCGTTGGACCCTAGAAGCTTGTCTTGATGTTCCATCTTGGTCCTTGAAGCGGGAGTGAGCATCCGGTCTCCGTCTTTGGTCTTCACAAAATTACTAATTTAAATTACAAATATAACCCTAATCACATTCTAATTTAAATACAAAAGTAATTACATGGCAAAAACCCAAAACAGAGATTCAAGATCTCAAAATTACAAGCAAGACTGTGTCCCATCATTACGGTGACACAATCTACTAAGGCCACACTAAGTTACAACCGTTTGCATAATAAATACGTTATTGAAAGCATTCACAAGGCATTCAACAAGACTATAAATAAAATGCATCAACTAAATAAAATTCATACATGACATAATACTGTTATTATGATTAATAATTTTTTACCAAACCACCTTACGGGATTAAAATTATGTGATTATACCGTTTTAATCACCCAATTTTAATAAATTTATAATCTTATTATCTTAAACCGTTTTAAAATAATATGTATCAAACGAGGGTGAACCGTTCACAAACTAATAATATACTATTTCCGTATATAGTATATTACTAAAGGCCATGTGAAAATAAAACATGTCATTTTCGAAAAAAAAAAAAAAAACGAGTCTGTTACAGGGGGGAGGTCGACCGACCTATACACGTGGTCGACCGACCTCCATACGAGAAACAGAAACTTTCTGCAACAGCATAATCGGTCGACCGACCTATCAATTAGGTCGACCGACCAACAGGCAGTAAAAACGAATTTCAGAAAACGCAAAACGCTGCACCTTTTGAGATCAAAACAAGTTTTTACCTTTTAAACTTTGATTAAAACAAGTAAATCAAAATAAACATCATCAAGGGTTCACATATTGTCAAGAATATCGATTAATTAACAATATGTAAACAGGAATCGAAAAACAAGATCGATTACTCACAAAAGGAAAACTGTCGAAACAGAAACCAACACAGGAGGCGGTCGACCGACCGCAACAGGGGGTCGATCGATCGACTCAGCGACAGAATACGATTTTTTCAGATTTTAAAACTTATGAAAAACACAAAAGTAAAATTTTCATGGCCTGGCTCTGATACCAATTGTGGGGAATAAAGCATGTATTCGCTCTAAACTTGCAGGATTATAATGAAATTACAGTAGTGATTATTGTCATAAGATAAATACAAACATGAAAAAGAATACAACCTTGGGTCCTTGCTTGAATAGGCCTAAGAACAGGAATTAACACAAATTCCCTACTATAACTTGCACCCAAGACTTAGATTGAGACGTTGCCGCGTGTGCTAGAAATCCTCTCCAACTGCCTTGCAATATCGGGAGAGCCTTTTGAGTTTAGATGTGAGATCTGAGTTTTGGGAGAAAAATGCTCTCAAACCCTAATTTTCTTGAGATTATGTTTTACAGTGCAACAAGGGTAACCTAACATAAGGAGAAGTCTTCTCCTTATGTAGTATACTCGACCGAATTTTCGAATAGGGTAAGAGTGGGCTTTCCACTCTTACCTTATTCTAATTCGTGATTCGACCCATTTAGCTATAAGTTATTCGCGGGATTTTAATTATAAATCGCACACTTTTTATCAGATATTAACGCAGTCGATGTATTAATAATGGTCTGATAAAATACGATATTGTATAATTACCCAAATTAATATAACTGTTTATATTAATATGTGAATACAATATTTAATTAAATATAACCGTTTATATTTAATTTACGAATTAATCATGTAATCCGTATTAGCTAAAATTATTTAATCCGTATTAAATAATAATCTCAACATCTTATTGACTAATTCAATAGTCAATACCTCTGACTAACTGTTTAGTCGTATCCGGCATAAATGTGACTGTATTTTCATACCTTCACATCTCTGAAACGTGTCCTATAGGTGGGACGTATAGGGACCAGTTGATCACCGTCATCCGTATGACAATAACGTCAAACTTATCTAGCAAGCCAACCGTTATTGATAAACGTGGATCAACTGGTAATAATACTGAAGTATGCTCTTGTGATCCTTAAAGAGATTTAGTAAGTCATTGTACTTAATTGTCAAGGACACCAGCCCCAACAATAGCCCTTGTGATCCTTAAAGAGATTTAGTAAGTCATTGTACTTAATTGTCAAGGACACCAGCCCCAACAATCTCCCACTTGTCCGTACAAGGGTATGTGCAATGACGTTATCACACTACATGTGGAGGACACAAGCTCCAACACATACATGGGAGACTTAAGAAGAGCCCTAAATGAATGAATTGAAGAAACTACGGGAGGACACAAGAATAAAGGTTCCTTATGTTCATTGTTTCAAAGAGAGGATATATTGAAACCCCGTATGAAATCGGAAGGAAAACGGTTCCTTAATAAATGATTTTTCTAAATTTATAAGATAAAAGAGAAGAAATCATCTCAATTCTCTCAATGTAGTTATAAGGGAATTATCATGTCACATTCGTCTCGAGGAAACGAAGACATGAAAGAAGTGATGATTGATTGAATGAAGAATAGATCACTATAGGGATAGTGATAGTGATGATGATTCAAGTAATAAATAAAGATTTACATGCAAAAAATGAAAGGTTCATTTAAGAGATCGAGTGATATTGTTTTTAGTGGGAGCAACATTCATTAAAAATTAAACCTACCATTTAGAGAGGATGGGTGATTCTTCAAGGTGTAAAGAATAAGAGGTTCTCAATTCTAGATGAACAAATACCTAATATCATAAGATGATGGAGCTTTACGGGAAGGTTAATTATATTGATAATAAAAGGTCGCCCATTAGAGATCAATGTGGTTAGATATGAATAACCTTGATAAAATAGCCAAGATGTTTGAAAATAATTAAGTGATGAAATCATTAATGACTACAATATAGATTTCAGTACATAAGTGACTAGGTAATTTCGAGTGATTCTCAAATCCCTCTATTATATCCGTACGTCACGAGTTATAAGATAACTGTGGGAGCTTCCCTCAGAAAAGGGAACTCAAGATCTAGAATGAGTTCTAGATGTGTGCTCAAATAAGATCATATTATATGAGATAATATGAGATGGAAGGAAACCAAAATTTGTAAGTTTTGCAATCATGAATAAAAGGTTTATTCGCAAAACACTAATACAAATAAATGATCGTGCATCAAATGCAATGAAATAGTATTGACTGTTTTTGCATGACAATGTCATTTGAGTTATAATTAACTCAAAATGAAAGATACTTTGTCAAAATCCAAATGGGTTGTAAGAGACAATTTTGAACGCCATGAAGTGAACTGGATTGACTTAGTATAGCCCCTAGCCGCTTACATAAGGTGACATCTCAAAGCAACTAGAATGTGAGGCGACTGGTGGCAAGTTCAAATGCCATAGAGTCATATGTGATGACTAGTCGATCACATAGGCAGACTAGAAGAGACACTCTGTCGGGCAAAGTGACCGCTTATAGAGTTCTGGAAATTTTATAATAGCCGGGTCGTGGCGAGAGCTGCTATAGTATTCTTATGAGTCAATTCTTAGACTAAAGACTACTCTCCCAAGATGGTACAGTTTTGGCATAACCTTGATCCATTCTCTACGACTTTTCGTAACTGGAGTCAAATGGGATTGCTTTGGGTTGTGACTGACTGTGACTAGTTTAAGGAAGTAGTGCGATAGAAATTGTCCACCCCTTGTCAGGGTTGTTCAAATCTCAAGGCCACTCGAGGAGAAGTTAACTGGAAATGCGTGGCCACGCTCGGAAGGTATCTATGGTAGATAATTCCGGTCAGACAATTATTCTCCAGATCGAGGAAACCACTCATGATATGATCGAATGCAAGTACGACCTCAGAGAGACACCTTGCATTGAGTGGGAGATTGTAATAGGACAAGAGAATTGGTGAGGCACACTTGTCGAGGACAAGTGGGAGATTGTTGGGAAATGTGTCCTCAACAATAGTGTGATCACGTAATTAAATCTCATGACAAGAATGCGCAAGGGATGATACAATTTATATTAGTCAACTGACCAACATTAATCGGTAATGATTGGCTAGCTAGAGTTTGACATTACTGTCGTATGACGGTGGTGGTCAGTTGATCCTTTTAGGTCACACCTTTAGGACAATTCCCTTAATTGATAAAGTGATCAAATGTATATTGATACGATTTGATCATATTCCTTAAACTCGTATACCGAGAAATCTGATCAGAGGTTAAATCTTATTGTAAGATTTATGTTTAAAAATTGAAACGTGTCAATTATTGAACAATAAACGATATTTTATAATATCGTAATTAGATTGAATCGGGTTATAATTTATACAAAGGTTGTAAATCGTATTGACGATTATTATGAATGACCATTTTATTTTATAGTAATTTCGAATATTACTAGTCAACTTGATAAATATGATTTATTAATTTATGAATAATATTTACTTGATAAATATGTATGTTTAAATTAAAACAATTGTTATTTTACAATATTGTGACATATTACATGTTACATAACATACAATTGTGAAGTTGATAAAATGGTAAAATAAAGTCCATTTTGAATGCACATGTGCCGATTTTGGGCGGCTAAATGAAGATGATTATGGGTGTTTTATTAATTGATAAAAACATAATCATTAAAGTGTTTTTGAGACCAACACCTACAAGCCACCCTAATTACATGGGAAAGGGAATTTGTTCCCTCTTGTTCTTCCCTATACCCGGCCTCTCATAAACCCCAAGCACCACTTACATAAATATGTAAGTAGCTTACAATTCAAACTAATCCTAATGCTTGCATAATTTTCTAAGTGTGAGAAAAACTAAGAAAAATCCTCTAAGAATTATTATAAGATAATAATATTACTAATTATATAATAGATATAAGATTAGTAAAATAAGTTCATATATTAGAACTTATATTGTTTAAGGAAAATCCGTTTCTTGTACTAGCATACTCAAAGATTTCGGATTGGTTAAGGGATTGTCTTGGTGCATCACAAAGGAGGTATTCTTGTTGAATACTTGGAGGATCATCCTTGCTATTATTCGGACCGTGTGTAAGGGTTCAAAATCTCTCTTATTTCCGCATATTTTAAGCATGCATAAGATCATATAATAAGTTTATTAGTATGTTAATTAAATTTATATTTAGTATGACTAAAATAATTAGTTTATCAGATAACTAAACCTATCAGGCGGGTCACGAGCTCTATTGTTTGTGGCGGATTGGTCACTAGGATCCTTCACCACATTCGCCCTACCTACATTGAGAGGGTTGGCCTAGTGGGGGAGATTGGGCGCCTAGACATAGATGCCATGCGAGTCTTTCGCTGGCTATATGGGATGACGTAGAATATTTGTGGCTACCCTTCAGTGACACTACCTTGCGCCACACTTCCTCGTCTTTTACCGCTCTCCACTGCTGAGGGAGCGAGACGACCACCCCCCACTTACCATCTCACCTTCACCACTGCACCCCCCTCTTCTTCCTGGAAGAAGAGGAAGCGGGAGATTGGGCAGTCTTCCCAGTCTCCGACCCAGACTCCACCACCTAGGGTTGGACCTACACCCGCGTCCACTCCCACATCCACGCTCGCTGCCACGCCCGCGTCCGCTTTCACGTTCACCTTCATGCCCACTCCATCCATCACTCGTACACCTACCACCCTCACCATTCACTCACCTTCACCATCACCTACTCCTACCCCTACCCCTGCTTCTTCTGGGATGGTTTATCCTCCCAACTTTGTTTTACCTCCTGCCCTTGAGGCGCTTGCGGTCTCCGACCAAGGGCGTCGTGATCCTGTGCTTGATAGCATTTGCAGGTACCTTACCGACATGCGACGGGATCAGGCTTTGGCCATGTTCCCTATCTATGAGGACTACATCCGCACATCACGACCCCTTCCAGAGGGATGGGTTCACCCCCCTTTCTACCGATTCCCAGATGGTGTGTACCCTGCCTCTTCTTCTTCTGATGAAGAGAGGGAGGAGACACCGGTAGTGAGAGCGGTGCGCTTACGTGCCGAGGCTGAAGCGAGGCGTGCCACGAGAGAGGAGGAGCAGGACCCCACGTTTGGGGAGGAGGGAGCTTCTCGTGATGCTTAGGGCTTCCCTAGTTTGGTATTGGTTTGGGGAAGCCATTTTTGTGAGTACCACCGTCTTCCATCTTATCTTTTCTTTTCTTTTGCTTTCCTTTTGTTTTTAGGAACATGTATTAGGTTGATATCCCATTTCCCATGCTTGCTGGTTTTGATGTGCTGAGAAGACAACGAGGGCGTTGTCTGTTTTGGTTTGGGGAGGGTATGCATCCTTTTGCGTCTGCATTTGCATTTCGTTTGCATTCACGTTTATTGCTTTATGTAAGTCTCAGAAAATTTTCAAAAATTCAAAAAACAATCACGTTTATTTTTTGCATTTAGTCGCGTCGGAATGGAGATTTGATGATGACAAGCTGTTTATAGTAAATTTCATTACATGTTATGCCAATTTTCAACGCTTGCCTTGTGAAGTTTTGAGTGTTATCCTGAATTTTGTCATGGACTTCATGCTAGATCACTAAACTTGACTCATAGTTTTGGCAACCTACTACACTTTCTGAGCTTTAGAGCCTTTAAAACTGGTGACATCTATGACCGGTTATTTTAGGATTGTGAGTAGTACTCCCTGCATTTCATGTTTTGCATGTGTATGAGTCTTGGTTTCTTATTGCCTACACGTACCGTTTTGTGGTTGGTATTACACGTAGGAGAACTATTGCATCACCCCCTTCTCGTTATGCCCATTTAGCTCTACTTTAGCCGAAAATTGCCTTTTGTCCCTTTTGCTACATCCTATATATCGCCTACCTTATGCTGAGCTAGGAGTAGTGGAGGTTTTTGTGCCATTTTTTTCAATTTTTGTCCCGTTTTCGTTGTTGTTGGAGTATTTACGAAGAGGAGGGGAAGTTTTCAGCCGAGTTTTGCTCGATCGAGGGTCATTTGTACTCGATCGAATAGTTTTTCTGGTTTGATTTGTCGTTCGAGAGCTTTCAAAATGCAAAGTGCTCGATCGAAGCTTTTTATGCTCGATCGAGTAATCTGGGAAAAAAAGCGCTCGATCGACCGCCCAGTTTGGTCGATCGAGAGGAAATTACCACTGTCACCGAGAGCTTTCATCAAAAACAGAAAAAAAACAGAGAAAAAGAAAAAAAACAATCAATGATTAGTCTAGTTTAGTAGGGTTTAATAAAGGTGATTTTGTTGGTTATTTGATGGGTTGAGAAGCATTTTATGTGATTTTAATTCATATATCTTTTAATATTGGGTCGATGATGGATTGCATGTTTTTATGGGATAATTGGATTGAGTTGTTAATATGAATGGAGTAGGCTTCTTTGGAAGTTGTTGTTGGGCTAAAGATGTCTCATGCAATATGGTTTTTGAAGAAAGTCAAGATCCAGTTACTATGGTCCAAGCAAGTGAACATCAAAATGAATATTGGATTCCATGGATTTCATGCATTCAACACATATTTTATGACACAACTTTGGATTCCAATACTATTTTATGACACAATATGGGACTTAATGCAATTTCAACAACTCCTTAATTCTCATTTATTTTGGTAATAATACCTACAATTTAAGAGACATTAAGGAGTTGTCTTTTCAAGGCCTACATAAGAAGATGTTGTTGACACTTTTAGGGGTGTGCTTTTCATATGCTTTTACATACTTCTCCATCACTTTAATCATTAGAATACACAAAAACATACATTTTCCAATTTCTATTTATTTTAGTTAGTTTTATTTGTATGGAGAGCTAAGTTCTACATCTTGGAACAAGTTCTTGAAGCCATATTAGTGTTGAATTGTAAGACTCTCATTCTATTTCTATTTTATGATTTGAATATCAAGTTTAATTTGGTTTAATGTTGGTTTGTTAATTAAGCACCTAGAGTGATCAACTAGTTGTTGTTATTAATTTACCATTGCTAGATTAGATGAATGAATCTTTTGTTTGTTTATCTATTTCCTTGTAGCAATTATAATTCATCAAGTAGTATGCTAATTCATCATTGTTGAGTTATAAACGATTAAACTTGTATGAATAAAAGTGAAGGATCGCTTGTTTTCTTCATTAATTCATCTTTGCTAAATTCCATAGCTTTATTCTACAATTTTGATACGATTAAGCGCTTGACTAAATTGACAATTTTGTAAGAGTTATTTGTTTACGCTTGTAGCTAATAACTAATCATATGTGGAATTAGAAGTCAACAAACTTCATAGCAAAGTAATCAATAGTAAAATAGATTAGAAGAGTCAATGATCAATTCATAACTAATTGGTGGAAATTACTTGGTCCAAAAATAATTCTCATATTTATTTACACCTTCAATTATTTACATCGTTTTTATATTTATTGCATTTTATTTTCGTCTTAGTAGATTAGATCAATCAACACATCAAAACCCCCCCTTTGGTTACTTAACTTTAGCACACATTTAATCGACAAAAGACCTTCCTTGAAAAATCCACCCTCGCTTTCTACTTGAACATCTATTTGAGTACTTTGATTAAAACTATGAAAGAGACCAACCCAAAAACCTTGACCCTTACATAAAGATGGATGTTCTACCAAGTATATCTCTAGCCTTTCAAAGTAGTGATGAAGTAATTCATCCTCTTGTTGGGGGAAATGAAAACACATTTTCTAATTAAAAGACACAAGACCCGTAAAAAAAAAATTGACAAGAAATATTAACAAGCACAAAAATAAAACAATTGCCTTCCCCGGCAACGGCGCCAAAATTTGGCTAGACTTGTCGTGAGTCTCCAAATTAATATTTTTATCCACTACAAACTCAAACTAGTAGCAAGTGTAAGTAGGGGTCGATCCCACAAGGAAGGTCTTTTGTTTAATGTGTGTTCGTGTAAATAATTCAAATGTAACCAATTGGGGGTGTTTGCGGTTTTGAATCTAAATCTAACAAAACAAAATATTAAAAGATTCGAGTAAATGAAATTATAAAACGAAGTCTTGGGTCTTACAATTTCCACAAATGATATAGGTTTGATCATTGACACTTTTAGACTCTATTTACTCTTGAATACTTTGTTGTGAAAACATGATTTTTTACTTCTCCTTATTTTTAGTTGTTCACTGCAAAAAGCGCACATAAACAACCCTTATGGTGATGACAATCTAGTCCAAGCGTATCTAAATTTAATCATGCCATAGGTTAAAATTAGAGAAGCCAACAAAGAAGAACAAATGCATACACAAGCGGTTCTACACTTTAATTCATATGATTATTATTCTCCTACAATTCAACAACGATGAAAAGCATACAATTGATGAACAATAGTTGCTACTAATGTCTAGGTAATTAAACAAAAGATTCAAATTCCTAAAAGTGAAACATGAAAAGAAATGGGATGTGCTTGATCTTTTGGTTGAAAATTCCCGAAAACTAGAAGTGACTAAATCAACTTTAAATCTTACTCCTTGTTTTGATAGCCCAACGAATAATGATTTGAGTCAAAATGATGATATGAACAACCTTGATGATTCTAATTCTCTTACTTTTGATGTGAGTACTCCAATTTATGATGAAGAATATATGCATGACTTTGATTTGTTCACCTTGTCCTATATTGAACCCGACATAGATTTTACCATGCCCCCGCAATTTGATGACGACTTTTTGGGTGAAGATTTGGGTGATATATTATGGGATTTAAATAACAATTTTGTTAGGAGTGGGGAAAACATGTTGACTGAGATGACCCGATTGCATAAAGAACGACACCACGAGTATGTGGTTATTTTTGATATGCCAATAGAACCGGAGAAAGATGTTTTTCATGATAATATCTTTATGAGCTGTTTATGGTTTGTTATGATTATAAGCTTTTATGATGTGTTGATTCACTCTTTTGATAGCTTATATGATCTTCTCCTACGGGCATTGACATGTTCCGATCCTAATTTAATTGTTATTTTGATTGAAGGGGTAGTACTGCGTGACACCTTAATTGGTTTTCGAGCTTTAATGTGCGTCGTGCGGGACATTAAACCAGCGCTTTCGAAAGGCAACCCGGTTTTTGTTATTTAACGCTTTTGCTTTAGTTTTTGATATAAGGTAGTTTGAATTTTCCACATATGGTTAAATGGCTGGTGACGGGTGACGGGTGACGGAAGTGTGCAAGCCCCAATACTCTCTTTTGTCAAGGAAAAAAAATAGAGAGGCTGAAACACGAGAAAGAGGAAAAGAAGGAAACAAGAGGAAGCTTGGTGCGGCCATAGCCGCATGGTGCGGCCAAAACAGCCCTGGCAAAAGCTGTAATGCGGCCAGAGCCGCATCGTGCGGCCGTAGCAGCATCACGCGGCCACAGCAGCTCAACACCCCGCGGCTCCCCAGTTTGCTTCTCCAACCGCGCTACTCAGTCTCCTTCCTACACCAAAAACTTTCCCTTCTTTTTCTTTCACCACTTCCACCAGGTATCCTTCCTTTTTCTCTTACTTCTTCTTCCTTCACACAAACAACAACAAACTACAACAAATAACACAAAAACAAAAAAAAACAGAAACAACCACGACAGCAGTTATTTCCGATTTGTATACATGAACTATTCGAGATTGCTACCACTGATTGGTTCTCATATTTCCTTACTCATTCCAATTTCCTGTTCCATTGCCATTCATTCAAATTTTGTGCCATTTTCGAGTTTATTGAACCCATATCCAGGGGATTCGAAATTTTCGAAATTCAGGTTTTGATGAATCGAAAATTGGGTTTTATTCAAAAATATGAAGCATTCACCATCATTTCTGATTATAAAGAGGCATGTTTCTCATATTTTGGGTACAATTTTTATACTTCGTCTCTTCCTTTTCATTATTTGCTAGGATTTTCATTCTAGCTTTAATTTAAAGGTACTATCATTATTTATCGGGAATTTGTCGGTAAATTATCGGAATTTGAGATTGGAATTGTTGTAATTATTTCGAGGGAGATTTGGTGGTGTAAGGGAGCTTTGTTGTTCTTGTTGTTGACTCGGAGGGAGTCTTTGTTACGAATTTGCCATTGTCAGGATGAGAACCACTTGTTGCTAAACTACACCCGTTTCTACCTCAAACAAACCCGAAACAAAAAAAAAACCAAAAAAAAAATCCAAAAAAAAAAGCCGGAAAAAAATAAAACCTCCACCACGTATTTCTTTTCCTTTTCCTTACCTTACTTTTATTATACCTCACATTGAGGGCAATGTGAAATTTTAAGCGTGGGGTAGGAAATACCTTATGACTTATGTATATACATTATTTTCGTAAGAAAAAAAAAAGAACGAAAAAAAAAACAAAAAGAAAAAAAATGAAAAAAAAAGAATACAAATAACCCGGCTAGGTGAAAACCCGCAAGGGCGGGCGCCTAGGCAATATTGGGTAAATGGCCGAGGACAGAGTGAAAACCCGAAAGGGCGCTCCGGGTAAAATGAAGAATTGAGTTGCGTGCCATGAGAGTAGTGTAAGGAATAAAAGCTAGATTGAAAACCCGCAAGGGCGGGCGATCTAGGCAAAATGAGAGATTTAGGAAAAAAAATAATAATTTGTTACTTGTTCTATCTTGGAGATGGCGATATAAGGAGGTTTGAAGGGTGGTTCGGGTTAGGTTTATTGTTGCTAAGGAGAGATAAGGAGGGTATGATGGTGATTGTAATGTATTTTGACATCTACTACATTGAACCTTTTAATTTTCATATTTCACATGTAGTTTGTTGTTGAAGGTTCGTTGATGAGGAGGATATTTGTGTGTGGTCATTATTTTGAAGTTAGATGTTTTATTCTTGTGATCATATGCTCATTTGAGGAGAAAATATAAGGAGAAGTGAGGTTGTGTGATGTGTTTTGAGTTGGAGCAAGCTACTCACGTTTCGCAATATAGACTTTGGTGTGGGTGTTCATTGACTTATCTTCGAGTTTTACTCGAGGACGAGTAAAGGTCTAAGCGTGGGGTAGTTTGATTAGTCTAGTTTAGTAGGGTTTAATAAAGGTGATTTTTATGGTTATTTGATGGGTTGAGAAGCATTTTATGGGATTTTATTTCATATATCTTAAATATTGGGTTGATGATGGATTGCATGTTTTTATGGGATAATTGGATCGAGTTGTTAATATGAATGGAGTAGGCTTCTTTGGAAGTTGTTGTTGGGTTAAAGATGTCTCATGCAATATGGTTTTTGAAGAAAGTCAAGATCCAATTACTATGGTCCAAGCAAGTGAACATCAAAATGAATATTGGATTCCATGGATTTCATGCATTCAACACATATTTTATGACACAACTTTGGATTCCAATACTATTTTATGACACAATATGGGACTTAATGCAATTTCAATAACTCCTTAATTCTCATTTATTTTGGTAATAATACCTACAATTTAAGAGACATTAAGGAGTTGTCATTTGAAGGCCTACATAAGAAGATGTTGTTGACACTTTTAGGGGTGTGCTTTTCATATGCTTTTACATACTTCTCCATCACTTTAATCATTAGAATACACAAAAACATTTTCCAATTTCTATTTATTTTAGTTAGTTTTATTTGTATGGAGAGCTAAGTTCTACATCTTGGAACAAGTTCTTGAAGCCATATTAGTGTTGAATTGTAAGACTCTCATTCTATTTCTATTTTATGATTTGAATATCAAGTTTAATTTGGTTTAATGTTGGTTTGTTAATTAAGCACCTAGAGTGATCAACTAGTTGTTGTTATTAATTTACCATTGCTAGATTAGATGAATGAATCTTTTGTTTGTTTATCTATTTCCTTGTAGCAATTATAATTCATCAAGTAGTATGCTAATTCATCATTGTTGAGTTATAAACGATTAAACTTGTATGAATAAAAGTGAAGGATCGCATGTTTTCTTCACTAATTCATCTTTGCTAAATTCCATAGCTTTATTCTAAAATTTTGATACGATAAACGCTTGACTAAATTGACAATTTTGTAAGAGTTATTTGTTTACACTTGTAGCTAATAACTAATCATATGTGGAATTAGAAGTGAACAAACTTCATAGCAAAGTATTCAATAGTAAAATAGATTAGAAGAGTCAATGATCAATTCATAACTAATTGGTGGAAATTACTTGGTACAAGAATAATTCTCATATTTATTTACACCTTCAATTATTTACATCGTTTTTATATTTATTGCATTTTATTTTCGTCTAAGTAGATTAGATCAATCAACACATCAAAACCCCCCCTTTGGTTACTTAACTTTAGCACACATTTAATCGACAAAAGACCTTCCTTGTGGGATCGACCCCTACTTACACTTGCTACTAGTTTGAGTTTGTAGTGGATAAAAATATTAATTTGGAGACTCACGACAAGTCTAGCCAATCAAATAAAAATTCAAAAAAAAGAGAATTCAAAGAAAAGAAAATATTGACGAAAAGGAAAAATATGAAAATCAGGATCCCGTTGATAGTTGGTATAGTTTTGGGTAGTATTTGTTTGCCTAGCAAAGGCAATGATTTACATGTATAGTTGGAAGAATTGGGAATGTATTTTCAGGAAATTTGGTGGTTCTAGCTCGACTTAAACCCCGACTTACCCATATTTGTTTCATCCCTTTCTGTCCCACTTATCCTCACTATCCGAAATCTTGCAATGGATCGGTGTGTAATGGACATCGTTGGTGGTTGTGCGTGTGTACGGTGTTTGAAACCTTTATTCATGCTAGTCTAGCATTCATGATTTGTCGGTTGTAGTTTAGGCGAGAGTCTATACTTCTTTATTCTTCTCTTCACATATAATTTAAAATTTGCTTGATTGAGAGAAGAGACATTCCGGGAGAGTCCGAAATTTTATGAGTCTAGCAAGGTTGAAGGTCTACATGTGTTTTCCATGATATGCACGAATTCGTTCGCTTATTTCCAATCTTGGCATCGGTTGATTTTTGGGCATAGTATGCGCTTGGCTTTGACCATTTTGGTAGCTTGAGTCTTTTCTCCATCCATTAGGTCCGTAGTTTTTCTTTAGTTTGTTTTAGTTTGCATTAGGTTTGCTTGAGGACAAGCAAAGGTTCGGTTTGGGGAAGTTTGATGTGTGCATTTTGTATAGACTTTTTAGTCTTGTTTTAGCACACATTATCGTAATATTTGGTGATTTTATATCATTTTATACCCCGTATGTGCTACTTTGTGTTCGTGTTGCTATTTTGCAGATAGTGACTGAATAGTAGCAGAGACCTAGCTCTTTCTGCCTCATTGCACTGTTTTGCCATAGACGATGGGAGAATCACGCTTGCTTGTGTATCAATCGAGAGATTTGAGGTGAAGAAGCAACCAATGGCCTGTCGAAGGATCTATCGAGGAAGATAAGTCCTCGATCGAGCTGTCCTGTGCTCGATCAAGGGACCCAGATGAAGACAACTACTCGATCGAGCTGTCCTGTGCTCGATCGAGAGGTATCCACGAAGAAAGAACTCGGTTGAAACCCATTTTGATCGAGAAGTGCCTATTGTCTCTGTTTTCGCTTCTGTTTTAATTCATCCCCTTTTGTCAATCTTATTTCTATTTTAATCTGTTTACTCTAAGTCCCTGTTTAATTCATATCAAATTGTATACTAGTTTGTTATTTTACGTCCGTCTTAAGAGTATCAAATCTCGCATATCCTTTCTCTTTGTTCGCGTCAATTTTGAATCCCTTGTCTACTGTTTATAATCTGGTTTTTATTTATCATCTTATCATGTCATATGTCATAATTCTCATAATCGTTATAATCTTTGTCGTCCCCACTATGAGTAGCTAAATCCACAATATGTTGGGATGAGGGAGTTGTGTCGAATATATAATATGTAGTAGTCGGTTTAGACCGTCATTGGTGGGAGTAATCGTTAAAACAATTTTTTTTATGTTCGGTTTAGTGAGTGCACGCATGAGACCTTACATCTAGTTAATTCCCGACCTAGACTGGAAGGTTGGAAGGGTAAGACTTGTTTAATGATTTTAAATAGTTTTTTTGAGAGCGGAAGTTAAGCAAAAACTACCTAGGGCGACTTAAGACCGGAAGGTATAGTCGGGTTTGAGACTTGACCGTAATAACCCAGCCTTTCCCACCAATTTAAGGCCTATCCCATTTACGACTATCATATGTGAGACACAACGACCCGAATTCCCAACATATTCCTTTCCCTTGATTTTTATCTCAACTTGTGTTATTTACTTTCGTGTTTTTATTCTTTGCATTTCCTCATATCGTAGTTTAGTTATCTCAATTTAAAACCCCACATATTTGTGACCGTAGGTAAAAACTGTTAGTTAATCAAGTCTGCTTCCCTTAGGAGATCGAACCTATTTACCGTTAACTTTTGTTAGTAGGACCTAGGCTTTTATTTTTTGTGTATGAACGACACGCATCACCGGGTTTGCAACCCCGTGCGAAGTTGTAAATAGGACAAATTTTCGTGGATTTCTAGTTCCTTTTAAACTTGTGGTTTTGTTTTGATAGGACAAACTTAGTTAGACAGTAGTAGTTTGAACAGTTTTAATGACTCGGACAAATTTTCGTGGTTTTGGGATATTTGTATTATGCTTTTTGCAGGTACGACTGAGCCGCACCAATCAGAAACACAACAAAGTGCGGTCAGCTGAAAAGCACTCGACCGAGAGGATTAATCCTCCCGATCGAGCAAAATTGGGGATAATGCCTTCGGTCGAGTAGAATTCTCTTCGATCGAGGAAAGGAAATGGTCGATCGAGAAGACGGAAGTTCAAGAGTCGCGGATCTCTCGATCGAGATATCACTGTTCTCGATCGAGCCCTTCAGGTAATCAAAGTGGTCGATCGAGGGGATTTTTCTCTCGATTGAACACTTGTTTTGGTCTATAAAGGGTAAAACTTTTCGACTTCCCCCTTCATTTCCTTCGACCGAGTAAACTTGTTCTTCCCCATTTTCAAGCTTTTTTCGACCTTACTTGCAAATTAAGAATTTATTTGCCCAATTAACTACTACATTGTAATACACAACTGCTTTAAACACTAATTTCGACAAAAGCCCCTACAAATACACCGTTTTCAATCCCCAATTCGTCATTTTCGATTTCTAGGCTTTCGGTAGATTTTTCGAATTCGTGCTTTTCGTTCTCATTTCTTGCAGTCTGTGGGTATAATCAACATCAAGTAAGTATTCTTAGCTCTTCGTTGCTTAATTAAACACCCCCATTCCCATATATTTTGAATTTTATGGTGTTCGAACTAAGATCTTCGAATCGTGATTTCCCTTGTTTAATTTCGTTTATTACTTGATGTTTATGTAGTAATGGACCCAGTAACTCAATCCCCTGCTCCTGAACCCTCTTTCGAGACAATCGTCTCGAATGTCGTGAACGAGATAACAGAGCAACACTCTGTTGCTGTTGCGCGGAGTCTGAGCAGGCCCCTGTCACTGTCACTGAGGTTGCGACGGTGTCTTCCGACATCGTCATAGCTGGGGAGAGATTGGCCATGAGTCCACTGGCCGTCGAGGGTACTGTTGCATCTCTAGCAACTTCTGGTGCCCCTGTTTTAGTAGAGGACGTTGAGACGGAGTCTGAGAGTGACTCCGAGGAGGAGACCGAATCTGATGAGGATGCTGGCCAGCCGCATCCTCATTTCTCTTTGTTAGCTGCGGGTGCCACGCCTAGGTACTCCAAGCTCCCTAGGATCCCTCGTCCTCAGTCCTTGGCCGTCACGACCACTACTTCTCAGCGTCCTTTGGTCGCTTCTTCGAGCTCCACTGCCGTATCTACTGAGCTCACTATTGCACCTGGGGCCATTGCTGCCGAGGCCCCTGTTCTTGAGGCTATTACTACGCCTCCTTGTGCTGAGCCCACTTAATGGAGGGCCGTTGTTACTTCTTCACGAGGGAAAGACCTCGCCCCTTTGCCTAAGAGCCCCGAGGTACGCTTTATTTCTGCAGACCACCGTTCTAGGTTGTCTACACTTTTGTCTGTACCCCTCACCCCGACCCCTTTCCTCTGGCGCCAACCTGGAGACTCTAGGTATCTATGAGGAGGTTTGTCACTTGCTTAACGGGACGGGGATGTCTGGTTTGATTAGGATGGAGGAGCTCACGCTAGATCGACCTACCTACGAGTTCTTTATCTCCTTCACCTTTAACCCTGAGAGCTATAGGGAGGACCGCACTCTCCCTTGCATTCATTTCCGACTCATAAACGAGTCGTTTGACTGGACCTTGGGGCGGTTTGGGGAGGCATTAGGCCTCGTTACTGATGGACCCATCGAGCCTCCTAGGAAGCTCGGTCCTCAGTTATGGGCTGCCCTTTCTCACACTCCGTTTTCTGCACGGAAGGGAGCCCATGTAAAACCCCTCGCGAAAGCGGAAATATAAAACACACAAAGTACTAAAAATGCAGCGGAATTTAAAACTTTTTAAACATAAAAATCATGCGAGGCCGGTGAATTAAAAACTGAAACGTAAACTGAAACTGATATAAACAAAATAGATAAGTATAACAGTTCTAAGTACGAAAACCAAATATATACAAAGCCTGGGATGGAACATCCCTACAGGCACCAAAACACGAACTGTATCAAAAACTTAGAGTCTAGCTAATCGATGAAGTGTAAGTCAAAAGATGATAAGGATCATCACTCGCTAGCTCTCAAGTGAACCCCGTCCAACCTGCATGTCCCTACATACATGAAAATATGTACGCCACATTCAGTGGGGAGTGACTAGAGTTCTCCTAGCCACCTTTTGTAACGACACGTAACAAGTAAAGCAAACAGAATACTCCAACATATATAAACATGTGGAGTATAACAATATCTCAATAACTGATCATCAACTATCATGCAATCACTAATGCACGCCTCTCAACCAACTTCATAAACCGTTTCGAAGGAGAGCCGGTTTCCCTACTGGTTACCCAGTCGGGGGGTCTTTCAGTCCAACTATTTATGAAACCGATCCAAGAGTCATCCAATGCCTTGGATGAACAAACTATAACTCAATTAACATAATCATCAAATCCATCATGCATATCTGACACTGTACAAATCTCAAGGCAAGCAGATATAAAACATCAATAAACACTAGCAATGGGTCCAGAGGTGAACTTAACACATATCCCACTACCAAACAATGTCGGGTCCAGAGGTGAACTTAACACATATCCCAACATGCAATTCGAGTAAAGGGTCTAGAGGTGAACTTAACACATATCCCTATACATACAATTCAAGAGAAGGGTCCAGAGGTGAACTTAACACATATCCCTAATCATCCATAAGCAAAGGGTCCAGAGGTGAACTTAACACATATCCCAATGCTAGAAACAAGTTTTGGGTCCAAAGGTGAACTTAACACATATCCCAATACACAGTTATCGCACACCGGGTCCAGAGGTGAACTTAACACATATCCCGTGTACGACAACCGATCACGTGTCAGGTCTAGAGGTGAACTTAACACATATCCTGACACGCCACAAGCAAAACACGTAATGGGTCCAGAGGTGAACTTAACACATATCCCATCACGCGACATACAAAACACGTAATGGGTCCAGAGGTGAACTTAACACATATCCCATCACACGACATACAACTCAACCATTAACATCCAAAGATAGAAACTAACCTATAGCTCTAACTTCTTAAACCACTAAACAACACATAATTGATCCCGGGAACTAAGACGAGGGAGAGCCGGTTTCCCTTTCGGTTACCCGACTGGAGGGTCTCTATCCTCACTCCATTCCCGAACCCAATATAGTGTCGCTCATCCTCCGGGGACCTCAAACACGTACCAATGGTACAAGAAAATGAGTTTCAATCAAAACCGAACAAGCCTTTGAAAGTTATAAACAAAACAATGGGAACAGGGGCTCTCAGCCGGTCCCAGACCGTTTGCTGGTCCACTTGTTGGGAGTCCCTTCCCATGCCCAATCAATCGGCTGAAAAACAAGGGAAGAGGCTCTCAGCCTATGGACCGTCCGCCGGCCAGCCGGCTGGGAGTCCCTTCCCCCATAGCCGAAACTTCAACTTTACACAAGGGGAGTGACTCTCAGCCGGTGTACCGGCTGCCGGCCTGCCGGCTGGGAGTCACTTCCCATGCCATTTTCAAAACCTGAAAACCACAATAAGGATCCTGAGCCGGTCGACCGGCGGCCGACTGACCGGCTCAGAAACCTTTCTCAATTTCTGAAAAATCAAAATTTCAACACAGTGACTCTTAGCCGGCCGACCGGCTGCCGGCTCAGAGGCCGCTGTACGCAAAATCGACAATCCTCTAACACATGCAATTCAACACAAATCGATTCCAAACCTCTAAATTAACAACAACAAATGTTTACCCATTAACACAAATCAACCAATAACACTATCTATCTGCAATTAAACCCATAACAATCCTCAATAAGGCATGTAATCATCAAGTAAGAACATTCCTAACATGTTACTAAGGCTAAACAACAATAAACATATGAAAATTTCAGAAACTTAAATCATCTTAATCATCAAAAATGCTAATATTCACAATAAGGCCGAGTTTCTCATTATCGTCACCTTATATGCAATCCCGCTCAAAGCTCCTCCTCTATGATGATGCTATCCACGTCCGAGTCCTCTAAGCCTTCACCTACATCACGAAAAACGAGTCTTAAGGACTGAAAAACGGTTCTTAAGAAAACAGCCCAATTTTCGAGTGAAAGGAAATGAAAAACGGAAGTGATAGATGGCTTGCAAATTCGATGAGGATTCCGAAAATGTGATTGTTACCTTGATTCGGTGAACGGATGATGAAGAAAAATGGAAAAGAAGTTGAAGAATTATGGAGGTTTTGTGAAATGAGAAATGTCAGTTGTTTTGTTTTGAGGATGACAATTATGTCGACACAATGGGTTTAGGAGGGTTTATGGGTTGTCCATTCCGTTTAAAAGAAAACGGGTTTGGATGAACGGGTTTTTAGTTAAAGATTCAAGTTGCCAAGTTTGTATTCGTCTTAAGGACTTAACGTTCTTAAGACGGATCTTACTATTTATTAAAATATTTTCCGATAAATTATTAAAATATTATCTTTATTACTTCAAATAATTAAAACCCTTAAAATATGTTTTATAAAAATACGGGCTGTTACAATCACCCCAACTTCAAAAAGTTTCGTCCTCGAAACTCGAACAAGGATAAATTCTAACTAACTCTACCTCAATCGAAAACAGAAAGATGCGCAGCACGCATCGATGCCTCGGTGTCTCACGTCTGCTCGTCAACATCACCGCAACGCCAAAGGATCTTCACTAAAGGCACCACCTTGCTCCTAAGCTTCCTATCCTGTTGGTCAAGAATCTTCACGGGACGCTCCTCGAAAGCAAGACTCGGCTCTAAGTTCTCGATCTCTCTAGGCAGAACATGACTCGGATCACTAACATACTTACGGAGCTGAGAAACATGAAAGACACTATGAACCTTGCCCAAACTAGGAGGCAAGTCCAAACGATAAGCGGCAGCACCAATCCTCTTCACGATCTCAAATGGCCCAATATATTTAGGACTCAACTTGCCCTTAACTCCAAACCTCTTAACGCCCTTCATCGGTGAAACTCTCAAGAAGACTCTGTCACCCACCTCAAACTCGAGAGGTCTACGGCGAACGTCAGCATAGGATTTCTGCCGATCCTGTGCGGCCTTCATCCTACCTCTGATAAGCTAAACCTGATCAATCGTAACAGCTAACTGGTCCGGTCCTAGGTCGTGCACGTCACTCGCCGGATCCCAACAGATCGGACTACGGCACTTCCTACCATAGAGCGCCTAATACGGAGCCATACTAATAGATGAATGGCAACTGTTGTTATCAGAAAACTCAACCAACGGTAGACACTGCTCCCAAGAACTCTGGAAATCAAGTGCACAAGCACGGAGCAAGTCCTCTAATGTCTGAATAGTCCTCTCGGACTGACCATCAGTCGCGGCATAAAAGCGGTACTCATCAGCAAACGGCTACCCATAGCCTCCTGTAAAGCCTTCCAAAATCTGGAACAGAAACGAGGATCACGATCGGAAACGATCTCTCTCGGGACACCATGGTAACGGACGATCTCTGCAATATAAACCCTGGCTAAACGGTCCATATCCCATGTCTCTCTGATAGGCACAAATTTGGCACACTTAGTTAGCCTATCAACCACAACCCAAATCGCATCCTTGCCTCCCACTGTCTTAGGCAATGCTGTCACAAAGTCCATCGATATGCACTCCCACTTCCACTGAGGGACGTGCAGCGGCAGTAACAAACCACCTGGCCTCCTATGCTCTATCTTGACTTGTTGGCAAGTCAAGCACCTACTCACATAATCCAAAATGTCTTTCTTCATCCCGGGCCACCAAAATATAAGTCCCAAGTCCTTGTGCATCTTCTCTCTGCCCGGATGACACTAGTAGAAAAATATTTATTTGCTGCTCTCTATTTGCTGCGTTTTATCCAAATAGCAGCAAATAAATGTACCAATTGCCACCCCTCCTTAATATTAACGAAAAAAATTAAATAATAAAAAATAAGAAAGAAAAAAAGACGCAGCAAATACAAACTCGTCATCGGTTAGGATATGTATCGCGCAAAATCAGTCCTTGGCAAAAACACAATCATCAATTAACCCTACCTCCCAAAAACACAATCAATTAACCCTAGCAATTATAATCACAAAAACCCTCACCACCACCGCCGCGCGCCTCACCACCACCACCTCGCGCCTCACCACCTTCACTCCAATTCCCCAGAATCATCGTCCTCTTCTATTATTTGGATATTAGGTATGTAAATCCAGTATTAATTTGTTTATGTTTTCAATCTGTTATTCGGAAATTGTTTGAAGCATTATGATACGTGTCTATTTTATGATGTTTTACATCTATTTTTACACGTATTTGGTCGCTCATTTACTATGTTTTAGCCTTTATTTCCCACAAATTGTGTACTTTCGTATTTTTATGCACTTTTGCAGATTTACGCGGAAAAGAAGCAATTTAGCACCAAACTCGTATCCTCAAGTCTTTTGCTTAATAAAAGAATAAATGGAAAGTCAACTGGAGTCGAAAATCAAGTACCAAAGGTCAAAACAAGAAGAAATCCGAAGACTTCCCAGAAGAAGCGGTCGACCGACCAGCTAAACGGGTCGGCCGACCAGGCCCGATTTTCATAAAGTCCAATTTTCGCGAAAGAGCCGGAAATAAGAGAAGCCCAGCAAGAAGTGGTCGACCGACCAGTTATACGGGTCGGCCGACCAGAACGAGGCCCGTACGATTCGTTTTCGGAAATAAAGTAGAATTAGAATTTTAAGGAAACTCTTAGTTTTTACCCTATATAAGCCAATCTTGTGATTAGGGTTTGGCATCTGGGATTTTTAGATCTTTGGTCTATAAAATCTTTTAGAGGAAGTTCTTAATCTAGTTTTCTATCATAGAATGATAATCAAGTCTTATTTAGAGAATTCTATTTAGTTTTTAGTTCAATTATAATCCTTCAATAGTTCTCAAGCATTCATCAATAAAGTTAGTTTCTTTCTACCCTAATTCCAAATTGTGGTAATTGCTCTCTTAATCTTGCTTTATTATTGTTCTTATTGCTTTTATTACAATTGTTAAGTTAGAATCCCAAGCTTTATTTGAATCTTGCATGTTTAGATTATTTACTATGTTTTCCATGTTTACTCCCAATTTTATATTCGCCTTAACAGTTATGAGTAGCTAATTTTCATATGTTAGGATGTAGGGGATAATATGCATAGGTAGATAAAAATCCGAAAACCCGACCTGTAGCAGGGCCACGGTCGGCCGACTGAAATAGTCGGTCGATCGACCGAGGCCGTGGTCGGCCGACTGGAGTAGCCGGTCGGTCGACCACTCGCGTCTGTTTTCTTATTTCGTCTTTTCTTATAAATTATAATACCTGCAATGAGACCATAAGGAGACTTGTAGGATGTTAGTAATGACCTACCCAAGATTGAAAGATACGGGAAGGGCATTGGTTTACACCTTAAGACGGATAGGTTACTCAAGGCTGAAAGGTATGTGACCTGGAATTTAGGAATCACCCTTATTGTTGACACCCAATAATTGTGAGACCTAGGAACTAATAGCATAGGCCGAAAGGAGCTATTAGGTAGCATAGACCTAAAAAGATATGTTACACCCCCTTACGCGACTACAATACATGTTGACCTTAGGATTTATTTTACCTTAGCTAATTATTACCCAAACATCCTAGCATCCCCTTTATTTATATTTTATTCTCATCTTTTAATTCTTGTTTTATTTTTATCTTTGCCTTAGATATAGCATCAACCAATCAAACCCCCAAAACTTGTTACCTTTAAACATTAACATTAAGACAATAAACATTCCCCACCTCCTTGTGGTTCGACCCTGACTTTCACTATCTAATTGTTTAAGTTAGGAATATAAATTTATCTTTGGTACCCTCAACGACGGGCATCAAAATTTGGCGCCGTTGCCGGGGAGGTGACGCCAGTGTTTATTGTTTTTTGTTTTTGTTTCTCTTTGTTTAAGGAACTTTATGTTCCTTAAACCTTCTCACCTTTTTCTTGTAGTTTCCTCTTATGCGCAGGTCAGTTCAAGGAGAACTCCTACCACTTGATCTCGAAATTGAGAGGACTCTTAGGGAAAGAAGAAAGCAACTTCTAGCAAATCAGGAAGGAGGTTCACCATCTTCCTTATTTCAAGAAGACCTTTTCGAGTTACCACCATCTTCACCAAAAACACCACCTTCACAACCAAATTCACCCATCAATCCACCTTCACCAAAAACACCATCTTTTACCCACTTTCCAGTTTTTCCTAAAGAAGAAGATAACATGACAGAAGAAGCAACTATTGCCAGTCACTCTATGCCTCAGGCAAAGGACCTATACAAAGGGTTCACTTTACCTGCAGGTACTGGGAAGCCATTCGAGGCCAAGCCTGCCTATATTACTATGGTTGAAAGAAACCAATTTGGAGGCTCGGCCAATGAGGATGCAGCTAAGCATATTGAAATCTTCACAGATTACATATGCTCTATAGCACCCCCAGAAGGAGTAACGCAGGATCAGATTAAACAGACCATGTTTATCTTCTCCCTTAGAGACTCTGCGAGAGAATGGTACAGAGACCTTGACCGCACTGCTGCGGGAGTTACAGATTGGAACACCTTAGCCCTAGCTTTCTACAGGAAATACTATTCTGCATCAAAGACTAATGCCTTAAGAGCGCAGATTACTAATTTCAAGCAAGGACCCAATGAAGATTTCAGCGAGGCGTGGGACAGGTTCAAGAGACTTGTTCGATCCATACCACATCACGGATTCGAACAATGGTTTCTTTGCAACCAGTTCTACAATGGCCTCTATGATGACAACAGGGCCTACTTAGATGCTGCAGCTAATGGAAGATTCCAGGATAATTCAGGAGAGACTAAAGGTCTCAAGTTAATAGAAGATGTTGCTGTGCACCGCGCTGAGCATGGTACTTCCAGAGGAAATCAGAGAAAATCAGAGTACAACCTGGCAGCAATTGAGGCCTTAACGGCCAAGTTAGAAAAATTTGAGGCTGCAGGAAAGCTCGATCTAGGGAGTGGAAGCAAGGGAGGAATTTACCAGGTGAACGCCGTTCAGGACGGACCCTTTGCTTGTGAGAGGTGCGGTGGAGAAGGGCATGTGTCAAAGTTCTGTACTTCATCTAATGAAACATGTGCCGCTTTTCAGCATTACCGTGGGAACAATTTCTATGATCCAAATAATAACAATATCCATCCCAACTTAAGGTGGACAAGCCAGAATGTTCAAAACCCACAGCACATGCAACCTCAGCAAAATTCCACCTATGTACCCCCACATAAACAGAATTTCCAAAGACCACCTTTCAACCCTCAACCACCTTCCAATCCACCACCCAACACAGACGCTCTTATCCAAAATCTTATTGGGTTGGTTCAGAAGGAGTCGCAGGCTAGAGAGGCAGGGATGAAGATGTTGGAGTCCCAGATTGCTCAGATCGCGAGCAAGAATGACACTAGGGCTCCGGGTCAACTTCCGACCAAGCCAGACCAGAAGAAGGAGACTCTAAACGTCGTAACCCTGCGAAGTGGAGCTAAAGTGGGGGCTGAGAAAGAAAAAACAGCGAGTAGCAGCAGAGTCGGTCGACCGACCGAAGAATCTGGTCGACCGACCGCGGAGCAGGATCCGAAAAAATCAGCTGAACAGGAGACTGGTCGATCGACCGAGGATACTGGTCGACCGACCACCGAAGCCGAATCTGAAGTTCCCTTTCGTCCAGAATTGCCAAATAACTTACGAGATTTTCTTTTCAGGGGTGACAAGACCCCCAGATTTTTAAAAAGGGCTGCAAATACGGAATCCTCAGCTGCTCCTTTTCCAGAGAGACTCGTGCCTTCGAAGGATCAGGTATCTTTTGATAAATTTAAAGATGTAATTCGTTCATTAAATGTTCAAGTTCCATTTTTAGAATTAGTTCAACAAGTTCCTTCTTATCTTAAATTCATGAGACAGCTTTTGTCAAGAAAGAGGTCTCTAGAAAAGGTTGAGTCTGTGGCTCTCACTGAAGAGTCATCTAGCTTTTTAACACATGTCATTTCCCCCCATAAGTTAGAAGACCCTGGAAGTTTTTCTGTCCCCTGTAATATAGGAACCTTCCCAGTTAAAAAGGCTTTATGCGACCTAGGTGCTAGTATAAGTGTCATGCCCCTAAGCGTTGCCTTAAAACTAGGAATGACCGAATTTGCAGTGACCAGTATGACAGTCCAGATGGCTGATCGCACATCTATGGAACCTATAGGGGTGTTAGAAAACATCCCTGTGCGTATTGAAAGGTTTTTCTTCCCAGTAGACTTTGTTGTTTTGGACATCCCAGAGGATGCCCATATACCCATCATTCTAGGAAGACCCTTTCTTCACACTGCAGGAGCCATTATAGATGTAGGCACTGGAACTCTAACCTTCAAAGTAGGCAAACATTCTATCATCTATGGCCTATCCTATAGGAAGAAGGATGCTATGACCCCCATCACATGTAATGCTATAACTTCTGAGAAGAAGTATGAGGTCATCACTACTTCTCCACCTTTATTACCTGTTCCTGTATCTGTTTTTACACCTCCGCCCCAGATTGGGAGCAATAGGGAGGACACTTCTATCGTGACTATTGCAGGAACTGGTTTGGGGAAACCCAAGGAGAAGGAAGTTATCATCCAGAGAGGAGGAATGGGATGCCTGAGCTATGGAGAGGATGAGGATCCAGACGTCGTGGATCGAGAAGAGAAAAAGAAGAGGAGGCAGGATCAAGAAGAGAGACCGTCGCATATGCTTTGCGACGGAGGAAAAAAGATGTGTTTTGCTACTGAAGCAAAAACAGTGGAGACTACGGCGTGCCGTCAGAAGCCGTGGTCGGATATCCTCCGCATCTTCAGCGGATAGTTGTTTTTAAATTGCAGTTTTAAGACAATTTATTTTATGTTGTGTGAAACTTTTTAGTTTGATTTGCTAGTAGTTAAGACTTTTAGAATCGTTCCGGGCATCTCGCGCATTGTTGGGCGCGCAGATTTTCTTGCTTTTTCAGGATTTCCGAAGAAAAGAAGACCTCCAGGACTCAGCTGGTCGACCGACCAGAATCATCAGTCGGTCGACCAGACGCGCTGTATCGCCGATTTTTTCGCTGTTCACAGGAGGTCGATCGACCAGAAACACCGGTCGGTCGACCTACTGTCCGTCGCAGTCTTTCATTTCTCTTCCTCGGGAATCGTGCAACCGTCTTGGGTACTTGAGTGGCACTGCTGGCCACCAAAACCTCCCAGCTTACGCTGGTTTGGGGAGGTTTTTCTCATACATCTTTTACCCCAGTGAGTTCTTTCCAGTTTTTCCTTTATTTTATTTTACTTACATTTGTCTTTTAATTTTCTGAAACCTTTACTTAGGCTAATGCACAATGGGGACATTGTGCGGGTTGGTTTGGGGAATGGTTTCGTGTTACATGCATTGCATTTTGTCACACGTTTATTGCATTTCTGTCTTGCATCGTTCTTTTCTTTATTTTCTTTATATAAACAAAAATCCAAAAAAAAAAAATTTAAAAAAAAAAAAAAAAAAAAAAATTCAAAAATTCAAAAAAAATGCACGTTTATTTTAGCATATAGGTCGAGTCGGAACGAAAGTATTTCAAGGATGATTTAGCTATCTTACATGTTTATGCCTTTACCTTGCCTTGTCAACTTGTTTTAGTATAAGAGTCTTTTGCATATCTACGAGTTTTTGTCAACTTGCATATCTAGAGACTTGACTTATACCTTGGCGACCTACTTATACATTCTAAGTTTTAGAGCCTTATTCCTGGTTTCATTCTTAAACCAGTTGTCTAGGATGTGAGTAGTACTCCCCTTGGAACATGTTACATCAATATGCATAAACATGAACTTGAATTGCTATATACTTGTTTTACTTTCTCGTTTTTGTGAGTCTTGATACGTGCATTTGGGATCCCTTTTCTCATATTTACCCATAAGCTTCACATAGCTAAATTGCCTTTTTATTCCCCCAAAACTACATCCCATACTTAGCCTACCTTTCCAAGCTAGTATCTGTGGTCTTTGGTTTATTATTTTGAGGCATCTTGGTTTGTATGCTATTATGAGCAAAAAGAGAAAAGAAAGAAAGAAAGCAAGAAAAGAAAAAGAACAGAAAAATTCAGAAAAGAAAGAAAAGAAAAAAAAAAAAATTTTGGGAAATACAGAGCCAGTCGACCGACCACCCCTATAAGTCGGTCGACCAACTGGCAGGATCAGATTCAAAATTTCCGTTCCAAAATCCCTTTCTTTTATATGTTATAACTCCCGTACCTCATTCAAAAATATTGGGGAGTCCTTTCTTATATTTAATGTGAGAGTTGTGCTACAAAAGAGCACTTTCCTAATATCAAAAGTGTGAAGTTTGTTGTTGGGAATCGGTTTTACTAGCTTGGCTACTAGCCCCACATATCCAAAAGCATCTTAACCACTTTTACCTTTTATCTCACATATCTTTCATTACCCCAATTGCATGTATCTGGGTCATTTAATGAGATTGTTATACAAGGTTGTAGAATTCTTGTTCATGTTAGATTGCAGGCATGTTTTTCATGGGTCGCAGTTAGGTGAGTGTCTCTACAAAATTACTTCTTTCTATCTTTTACATATACTCACCCTTTGCTTCATGAGTGTCTCGAGCGTACCGCGAGAGTCCATGGTATAAGTCTCTATAGTCTTTATGTTTTCAAGTTTGACAACCCTATAACTCGTTTGCATGATTTGAATAGTTTCTCATTTTGTACTTGGTATTGGTTCAGGCTTACATGTAAATTTCGCTCTGAGATTGAAATCGTTCCATTAGTTAAGATCGAGTCTATTTCTTGCTTGAGGGCAAGCAAGGGTTTGGTTTGGGGAATTTGATACGTGTCTATTTTATGATGTTTTACATCTATTTTTACACGTATTTGGTCGCTCATTTACTATGTTTTAGCCTTTATTTCCCACAAATTGTGTACTTTCGTATTTTTATGCACTTTTGCAGATTTACGCGGAAAAGAAGCAATTTAGCACCAAACTCGTATCCTCAAGTCTTTTGCTTAATTAAAGAATAAATGGAAAGTCAAATGGAGTCGAAAATCAAGTACCAAAGGTCAAAACAAGAAGAAATCCGAAGACTTCCCAGAAGAAGCGGTCGACCGACCAGCTAAACGGGTCGGCCGACCAGGCCCGATTTTCATAAAGTCCAATTTTCGCGAAAGAGCCGGAAATAAGAGAAGCCCAGCAAGAAGTGGTCGACCGACCAGTTATACGGGTCGGCCGACCAGAACGAGGCCCGTACGATTCGTTTTCGGAAATAAAGTAGAATTAGAATTTTAAGGAAACTCTTAGTTTTTACCCTATATAAGCCAATCTTGTGATTAGGGTTTGGCATCTGGGATTTTTAGATCTTTGGTCTATAAAATCTTTTAGAGGAAGTTCTTAATCTAGTTTTCTATCATAGAATGATAATCAAGTCTTATTTAGAGAATTCTATTTAGTTTTTAGTTCAATTATAATCCTTCAATAGTTCTCAAGCATTCATCAATAAAGTTAGTTTCTTTCTACCCTAATTCCAAATTGTGGTAATTGCTCTCTTAATCTTGCTTTATTATTGTTCTTATTGCTTTTATTACAATTGTTAAGTTAGAATCCCAAGCTTTATTTGAATCTTGCATGTTTAGATTATTTACTATGTTTTCCATGTTTACTCCCAATTTTATATTCGCCTTAACAGTTATGAGTAGCTAATTTTCATATGTTAGGATGTAGGGGATAATATGCATAGGTAGATAAAAATCCGAAAACCCGACCTGTAGCAGGGCCACGGTCGGCCGACTGAAATAGTCGGTCGATCGACCGAGGCCGTGGTCGGCCGACTGGAGTAGCCGGTCGGTCGACCACTCGCGTCTGTTTTCTTATTTCGTCTTTTCTTATAAATTATAATATCCCGCAATGAGACCATAAGGAGACTTGTAGGATGTTAGTAATGACCTACCCAAGATTGAAAGATACGGGAAGGGCATTGGTTTACACCTTAAGACGGATAGGTTACTCAAGGCTGAAAGGTATGTGACCTGGAATTTAGGAATCACCCTTATTGTTGACACCCAATAATTGTGAGACCTAGGAACTAATAGCATAGGCCGAAAGGAGCTATTAGGTAGCATAGACCTAAAAAGATATGTTACACCCCCTTACGCGACTGCAATACATGTTGACCTTAGGATTTATTTTACCTTAGCTAATTATTACCCAAACATCCTAGCATCCCCTTTATTTATATTTTATTCTCATCTTTTAATTCTTGTTTTATTTTTATCTTTGCCTTAGATATAGCATCAACCAATCAAACCCCCAAAACTTGTTACCTTTAAACATTAACATTAAGACAATAAACATTCCCCACCTCCTTGTGGTTCGACCCTGACTTTCACTATCTAATTGTTTAAGTTAGGAATATAAATTTATCTTTGGTACCCTCAACGACGGGCATCACATTAGTTAGTTTACTTAGTTGGAAACATGAATTAAAGCAGTGAAAAGAGACATTCCGTCGAAAATCTAAGGTTTTGGAATGAAATTTAGGGTTTTGACATTTTAATACTTCTTATCTGATTTCAGTCTTGATCGAAATCAAAATCATGCTTGTTGAAATTATAATTGGGTTAATCGAAGAACAAGTAACATGTGAATAATTGTTGATTTAATGGTAAGAACTGTTCAATTTCATTTTTTATTGAATAATATTTAATTTAATTATTGGGTAGTTTTATAATGTTTTCCAGTACAATTTACTTCGTTTTTACCTATTGAATTGGTAAAGATTAAGTTTATTACTTATTTGGTTTTTGTCACATTGCTAAATACACATTAATTATTCGGATTGAAATCTCACTTGGTTTTTGTCACATTGCTAAATACACATTAATTATTTTCAATACTAGGTACAAAATCTTATAGAGTGCTGCATTCAACTGCACATGAGCAAGATAAGAGCTGTTAATGTGCTCTCAAGAAATGCAAATGTAGTGCCTGCAATTACTGAACTTGGTAAGCTATCCTACTTTAGGTGTTTTCATGTGATTACCCTCTTCCTTTCAGATGTTATGTAACAATTTGTTTGGTTTTATTGTCTTGTTGATCATTTGCTTCTGCTGTTATGGGTCCTTACCTTGTTTAAGAGGTTCCCTTTGGTGTGCATTGTACCCAGATTTACGTTACTTACGGAAACAGTTCGGTTTTTGCTGATTTTTGTGTGGGTCACTATTTTTCTAATAAGTGCACATGTAGTATAGTAGCTACGTGTAGTACTTAATCCTAAGGATTAATTATTGGTTGCTTTCCAAATGTTCATTGACTAGTTTATTGGTTGTCTAGTTGTATGCTATATAGTCTTACAGCTTCATATCTGTGATTTTGGCCAGGTGAAAATTTGTAAATTGTTAAATGTAAATTGTTTCACATAACTGTACATTTGCCCTCATAAATTTGATATTTCACAAATTATTTCAGAACCTTGAGAGCAATCAGTTCTTTGGAGCTATTCGTGCGGAACTTGGACAATTGGTCAATCTGCAAAACTTGTAGGTTAATTTTGTTTGCCCAGTTGTATAATATATAGAGTACGGGAATATCAACATAGTTTTGATTATTGGTCATCAGAAAACTATGTTTTCAATATGGAGGACAAATATACTAGGTTTTGATATGGGTCATCAACATAGTATTGTTTTATTGGTTTCAATATTTACTTCTTACGACGGTTTTTAACCGTCCTCGTTGCCTCTTTTTGTAGTAGTATTAATATCCCATTAAGAATCGATGTTCTCATTTTCATTCCCCTCATTCTGCTTCTCCCATTATATGACAGGTCCCTAGGCAGAGGGCACGTGGTCCAGGTCTCCATGGCAGCCATGATTAACTGGTTGTAGTGTACATTTGCTGAACAGATGTAACAAGTCTTCAGTTTCTCCACCACAGATGCAACAAGCAGCATCAGTTGTTATATGTCAGCCCTACAGCTTCTTTTTAGTATGCCTTTTCTCCTATTTCAGTCCATCTGTGCTCCTGGAATCCTGCTTTCATATTCTCCTTTGTCTGGCAGACCTTCCTCTACCCCCAATTAGTATTCTGAGTAGGAATGTAATCTATCCAATTCTGATGCTTTAAGTATATGTGGTGTACCCATTGTACACACAAATTGTTGGGTTGAGATTACACCCACCATACAAGTTTCCCTATTGCTGCCCTGTTCCACATCATTCTGAACAATACCTAAACCCCCTTCTCTATATGGCCTGCAGATTTTCTAGCCATGACACTAAGGGAGCACGAGTATATTCAAGTCTTCCTTCCCATAGGTATGTTCTGCATGTCTTTTCTATCTGCTTGATGATGCCAGAAGGCAGTAATAAAATGGACCCCCGATAGTTATGCATAGTACTCAACACTGACATTATCAATACTAGTCTACCAGCATATGATAACTTTCTTACCCCTAGTCACCTGATTCTTTCAGTAATGTTATTGAGCAAAGGTAAACAATCCTGAATAGTTAACTTTGATGCTTTTATTGGGACTCCTAGATACTTAAATGGTAGTGAGCCTTCTTGACATATATGTGTGCTGGGTATCCTATTGTTTTAGTTGTATGTTCATAGGCCTGTAAAATTAGCATAGTCGAAAAGAATAAATCAAGCATCTCATTTGGTGCAAATGTCTGAACATTTCACAGTCGGTATCTAGGTATCTGAAGGTGATGCTGATGACCCATTTTGTTAATCTGCAGGGTGAAGCTTATGTAGTGTAGCAGGAGTTTATGCACAGGTCTTTCGTGCAGGAACTATGAATGCACAGGAGCTGCATCTTTGTGCAGGAATGATCTAAATTAATGTACAGTCTAAACAGAGGCAGAGTAGCAGGTCTGAAGTTGCTGGCATGGGAAGAGTGAGTGGGATTTGAGCAAGCATGGAGTCACGGAAGCGAAGTCTTCAGAGCGGATATCACAAGGACGAGTTTTAGCTTAGATTTTTAATTTTTTATCTATATTTCCTTGTAATTTGACTTTGGCTTTGATATATACTACTTACCTTTCATCAAAATCAAGTGTATTGAATGTACTTGTTATGGTTATATATATAATGGTATTCCGGTTGACTTTGGAAGTTTCCGTATATAGGTGTATTTGGGCGAAAACAGCCTATTAATTTTTTTTTTTAAATAAATACTATTTGTGTCTCCTTTGCAAAAAAACGCCTCAAATAAATGTACTTATTTGCTGCTCACTTTCAAAAAAACGCAGCAAATAAATGTACTTATTTGCTGCTCCACCTTCAAAAAACGCAGCAAATAAGGCTATTTATTTGCTGCGTTTTTTTAAGATGGAGAAGCAAATAGCCATTTATTTGCTGCGTTTTTCTACAGCCGCAAATAAATGTTCTATTTGCTGCCCCCTTATTTGCTGCTACACTAAAAACGCAGCAATTAGGCCTTTATATGGAGCAGCAAATAAATATTTTTCTACTAGTGTGAACTAAATACGGTGTCAAGTGAGCCTCATCAAGAACCCTCGTCCTCAAATCTGGCACATCTGGAACATACATCCTACCACGGAATCTAAGGAAACCATCGGAATCAATCACTAAATCTGGTGCAACTCCACTCGAAATCTTAGCCTCGAACCTCCGGAAAGCAGCATCTGTAGGTAAACTCCGGTGAATCTCCCAATATAAGGACGGCTCGACAGTCATAGCGGATAACCAATCAAAACCACTACCAACCATCTCTAATCTCAACTTCCGGAACTCGGAACAAAACTCGTAAGGCAATACACGCATAGCACTCATCGAAAGAGAAGTCTTGCGGCTAAGTGCATCAGCCACCACATTGGCCTTTCCCTCATGATACAATAACTCAATGTCGTAATCCTTAACCAACTCTAGCCAACGACGCTGTCGCATATTGAGGTCTTTCTGTGTGAAAATGTACTTTAGACTCCTGTGATCCGTGAAAATGCGACAATGAGATCCAATCAAGTAATGACGCCACTTCTTCAAGGAATGAACAACTGCAGCTAACTCAAGATCATGTGTCGGATAGTTCACCTAGTGAACTCGCAACTGTCTAGATGAGTAAGCTATCACCTTACCACTCTGCATCAACACACAACCAAGCCCTAACATCGAAGCATCGCAGTAAACATCAAAGTCAACTCCAATCTCTGGCAAAGCAAGTACGGGAGCGGAAGTCAACCTAGTCTTCAATTCCTGGAAAGAGCTCTCACACTTGTCGGTCCAAACAAACATAGCTTCCTTCTTCAGTAACTGAGTCACCGGACGAGCTAATCTAGAGAAATCCTCCACAAATCGACGGTAATAACCCGCTAAACCAAGGAAACTACGGATCTCTCCCACATCTATGGGACTCTCCCAATCAACAACAGCCTCAATCTTCGCGGGATCAACCATAACTCCCTCACTAGATATCACATGTCCAAGAAATGCAACCTTAGAAAGCCAAAACTCACACTTAGAGAACTTTGCGAACCACTTCTGTCGACGTAAAATCCCAAGAATCAATCTGAGATGCTCGGCATGCGCCTCATCGGTCTGCGAGTAAATGAGAATGTCATCAATAAACACCACAACACAAGTGTCAAGATACTCACTAAAGGTGCGGTTCATCTGATCCATGAAAATAGCAGGTGTATTAGTCAACCCAAAAGGCATAACCACGAACTCAAATGCCCATATCTGGTACGAAAAGCAGTCTTCGCAATATCCGCCTCTCTCACTGGAATCTGATGATAACCCGATCGAATATCAATCTTAGAAAACCTAGAAGCACCTCTCAACTGATCAAATAAATCATCTATCCTAGGCAAAGGATATCAGTTCTTCACAGTCAATCTGTTCAGCTCTCTATAATCAATGCAAAGTCTCATGGAACCATCTTTCTTCTTAACAAATAAAACTGGAGCACCCCATGGAGAAGCACTCGGTCTAATGAATCCTTTCTCAATCATCTCCTCTAACTGTTGCTTCAATTCTTTCAACTCTGGTGGAGCCATACGGTAAGGAGCTTTGGATATCGGTCCGGTACCTGGAACAAGCTCAATGGTAAACTCCACATCTCTCCCTAGCGGTACCCCTGGCAAGTCATATGGGAAAACATCTGGAAACTCACGAACAATGGTGTAAAACCCCTCGCGAAAGCGGAAATATAAACATACAAAAGTACTAAAAATGCAGCGGAATTAAAACTTTTTAAAGTAAACAACATGCGAGAAGTCTTAAACTGAAACGGAAACTGAAACTGAAATAAAACAAAATAGATAAGTAACAGTTCTAAGTATCAAAAACAACTATGTACAACAGCCTGGGATGGAACATCCCTACAGGCACCAAAACAACTGTATCAAAAGAAACTACGAGTCCAGCTAAACGATAGGTGTAAGTCATATGATGACAACAGGATCATCACTCGCTAGCCCTCTCGTGAACCCCGCTCCAACCTGCATGTACCTACATACATGAAAACATGTACGCCACAATCAGTGGGGAGTGACTAGAGTTCTCCTAGCGACCTTTTGTGACAACACGTAACACATAAAGCAATACAGAATACTCCAACATATATCAACATGTGAAGCATAAACATCTCATCAACTGATCTCATACTATCATGCAAACTCTAATGCACGGCTCTCAACCAACTTCATAAACCGTTAGGAAGGAGAGCCGGTTTCCCTACTGGTTACCCAGTCGGGGGGTCTTTCAATCCAACTATTTATGAAACCGAACTAAGAGTCATCCAATGCCTTGGATGATCAAACCATAACTTAACAAACAATCATTTACCCATCATCATCAATATCTATATCTGACACGTACCAATTCAAGGCAAGCAGATAAATTCAGCAAGTAAAAGGTTCAGCGGTCAACTTAAGACATAACCTAATACAAATCAATCAGCAAGTGTAAAGGTTCAGCGGTCAACTTAAGACATAACGTAAACACCCAAACATTCAGCAAGCAAGGACTCAGAGGCCAACTTAAGGCATGGACCTGCCAATCAGCAAGACACTAGACTCAGCGGCCAACTTAAGGCATAGACTAGCATCCAAAAGTAAAGGACTCAGAGGCCAGCTTAAGGCATGTCCCTTCACCACATCACAAGGTACTAAACTCAGAGGTCAGCTTAAGGCATGTCCTTGCACCAAACATCTGCACTCCGGGTAAGGTGTCAGTTCCTTAGCTACCCCGTTGTGCAGCTGCTCTACTCGTCAGACTCAGAGGCCAACTTAAGGCATGTTCTAACGCGATCACTATCAAACATGTCTGGACTCAGAGGCCAGCTTAAGGCATGTCCCAGACACGACAAACATACACATATGAAGCTCAGAGGCCAGCTTAAGGCATATCCCCATATATGACAAACAACTCAGGTATTAAGTTCAGAGGCCAGCTTAAGGCATAACTTAATACGCATCAATACAATATCAACCAAAGCCTACGAACTAATCTATAGTTCTACTTTCTTAACCTTTAGTCAACACTTAATTGACCCCGGGAACTAAGTTGAGGGAGAGCCGGTTTCCCTTTCGGTTACCCGACCGGGGGGTCTCTATCCTTACTCCATTCCGAACCCAATATAATGTTGCCCATCCTCCGGGGACCTCAAATACATTTCACGGGTATACAAAACGAGTTTCAATCAAAACCGATTAACCGTTTGAAAGTTACGAATAAATTACGAATTCAAGATAGCTTACAGGGGTCCCCAGCCGGTCGGAAGGCAGCCGGTCGGCCGGCTGGTGACCCTCTCAGCCCTTCCCTTGACAAACTCAGCATAACACAAAGGACTCCCAGCCGGTCGGCAGGCAGCCGGTCGGCCGGCTGGGAACCCATAATCCTAGCCTTCCAATTTCGTAAACCATCCCCCCAATGTACTCCCAGCCGGCTGGCAGGCGGCCGGTCTGCCGGCTGAGCTCCCCTCTTTCCCATATTCATCGCAAAACAAACACAACACACTACACAAGAGACTACCAGCCGGTCGGCAGGCTGGCAGCCTCAAGCCAAATTTCTCAGAAATCGCAAAAACACACAAGACGCACTCCCAGCCGGTCGACCGGCTCAGAGAGCCTGATACGAAATTCGTGTTTTTCAGCCAATACTAAACTTCATAAATCGACACCAAAACTCAAGAAATGCTACAATTGATGTTTACCCAACATTATAAATCATCCAATACTACTATTCTAACAGCACACAAGTCCCATAACAATCCTCAAACGATTATATCAAGTATCCGTCGCAAAATGTGTAAATTTTCAGAAATACAACATATGAGCATGTGAACATCAACAAGCATGAATTTATCACAATAAAACATCCCTAATCATGTTACTAAGTCCTTTAAACATTATACTTTAACAAAATCAGAAACTAACATAAGAACACATCAAACTTGCTAATATTCACATTAAGGCCAAGTTTCTCATTATCGTCACCTCTCAAGTGATTCCGGCTAAAGATCCTCCTCAACCACGTAACTATCAACCTCTGGATTGTCTAAGCCCACGCCTACAAACATAAAAACCGAAATTTAGGACAGAAAACGGATTCTTACAAAACGGACAGATTTTTCGGAGTGAAGGAAATGAAAAACTAAAGTGATAGATGGCTTGGAAATTAAATGAGGATTCCGAAAATACTATTGTTACCTTAAATTGATGAACGAATGATGAAGAAATTATCAGAAGAAGATGTTTTAACAATGGAGGTTTTATGAGAATTGTTTTTACAGTGGAAATGTTGAAGGTGATGAGTTATGTCGACAAAAAGGGTTTATGGGGGTTTTATGGGTTGTCCTTTCTGAGTCAATTAAATGGGTCGGACACTTGAACGGATATTTAAGATACGAGTTTAAGTTTACCAAGTTTGTATTCGTCTTAAGGACTTAAGGTTCTTAAGACGGATCTTACTAATTAAATTAAAACCTTTCACAATAATTTATTAAAATATTATTTTATTACTTAAAATTATTTAAAACGCTTAAATTAGATTTTACGAAAATACGGGATGTTACAATCACCCCAACTTCAAAAAGTTTCGTCCTCGAAACTCGAACGGAGATAAATTCTAACTAACTCTACCTCAATCGAAAAGAGAAGGATGCGCGATACGCATCGATGCCTCGGTCTCCCACGTCTGCTCCTCAACATCACCGCAACGCCAAAGGATCTTCACTAGCGGCACCACCTTGCTCCTAAGCTTCCTATCCTGACGGTCTAGGATCTTCACTAGACGCTCCTCGAAAGCATGACTCGACTCCAAGTTCTCGATCTCTCCAGGCAGAACATGACTCGGGTCACTAACATACTTACGGAGCTGAGAAACATGAAAGACACTATGAACCTTGCCCAAACTAGGAGGCAAGTCCAAACGATAAGCAGCAGCACCAATCCTCTTCGCGATCTCAAAAGGCCCAATATACTTAGGACTCAACTTGCCCTTAACTCCAAACCTCTTAACACCCTTCATCGGTGAAACTCTCAAGAAGACTTTGTCACCCACCTCAAACTCTAGAGGTCTACGGCGAACATTAGCATAGGATTTCTGCCGATCCTGTGCGGCCTTCATCCTACCTCTGATAAGCTGGACCTGATCGATAGTAACAGCTAATTGGTCCGGTCCTAGGTCGTGCACGTCACTCGCCTGATCCCAACAAATCGGACTACGGCACTTCCTACCATAAAGAGCCTCGTACGGAGCCATACCAATAGATGAATGGTAACTGTTGTTGTAAGAAAACTCAACCAACGGTAAGCACTGCTCCCAAGAACTCTGAAAATCAAGTGCACAAGCACGGAGCAAATCCTTTAGTGTCTGAATAGTCCTCTCGGACTGACCATCGGTCGCGGCATGAAATGCGGTACTCATCAACAAACGGCTACCCATAGCCTCCTGTAAAGCCTTCCAGAATCTGGAACAAAATCTCGGATCTCGATCTGAAACGATCTCTCTCGAGACACCATGATAGCGGACTATCTCAGCAATATAAGCCCTGGCTAAACGGTCCATATCCCATGTCTCTCTGATAGGCACAAATCTGGCACACTTAGTTAGCCTATCCACAATAACCCAAATCACATCCTTGGCTCCAACTGTCTTAGGCAATGCTGTAACGAAGTCCATAGATATACACTCCCACTTCCACTGAGGGACGGGAAGCGGCTGTAGCAAACCACCTGGCCTCCTATGCTCTATCTTGACTTGTTGACAAGTCAAGCACCTACTCACATAATCCAAGATCTCCTTCTTCATACCGGGCCACCAAAACATAAGCCTCAAATCCTTGTGCATCTTCTCTCCTCCTGGATGAACTGAATACGGTGCCAAGTGAGCCTCATCAAGAACCCTCTTCCTCAAATCTGGCACATCCGGAACATACATCCTACCACGGAACCTAAGGAAACCATCAGCATCAATCACTAAGTCAGGTGCAACGCCACTCGAAATATTGGCCTCGAACTTCTTGAAATCGGCATCTGAAGGTAAACTCTGGCGAATCTCCCAATATAAAGACGGCTCGACAGTCATAGCGGCTAACCAATCAAAACCACTACCCACCATCTCTAATCTTAGCTTCCGGAACTCGGAACACAACTCATCGGGCAATACTCGCATGGCACTCAACGAGTGAGAAGTCTTGCGGCTAAGCGCATCAGCAACTACATTGGCTTTTCCCTCGTGATATAACAACTCAAGGTCGTAATCCTTAACTAACTCTAGCCAACGTCTCTGTCTCATGTTAAGGTCTTTCTGGGTAAAAATGTACTTAAGACTCTTGTGATCTGTGAAAATGCGGCAATGGGATCCAATTAGGTAATGTCGCCACATCTTCAAGGCATGAACGACCGCAGCCAACTCTAGATCATGTGTCGGTTAATTCACCTCATGAACTCTCAACTGTCTAGATGAGTAAGCTATCACCTTACCACTTTGCATCAGTACACATCCAAGTCCTAACAACGAAGCATCACAATACACATCAAAGTCAACCCCGATCTCTGGCAAAGCAAGTTTAGGAGCGGAGGTCAACCTAGTCTTCAACTCCTGGAAAGAACTCTCACACTTGTCGGTCCACAAAAATTTAGCTTCTTTCTTCAGTAACTGAGTCATCGGGCGAGCTAATCTAGAGAAATCCTCAACAAATCTACGATAATAACCAGCCAATCCAAGGAAACTACGGATCTCTCCCACATCTTTGGGACTCTCCCAATCAACAACGGCCTCAATCTTCGCGGGATCAACCATAACTCCCTCACTAGATATCACATGTCCAAGAAATGCAACCTTAGAAAGCCAAAACTCACACTTAGAGAACTTAGCGAACCACTTCTGTCGACGTAAAATCCCAAGAATCAATCTATGATGCTCAGCATGCTCCTCATCGGTCTTAGAGTATATGAGGATATCATCGATAAACACCACAACACAAGTGTCCAGATACTCACTAAAGGTACGGGTCATCTGATCCATGAAGATGGCAGGTGCATTAGTCAACCCAAAAGGCATAACCACGAACTCAAAATGCCCATATCTTGTACGAAAAGCAGTCTTCGCAATATCAGCCTCTCTCACTGGAATCTGATGATAATCCGATCGAAGATCAATCTTAGAAAACCTAGAAACACCTCTCAACTGATCAAACAAATCATCTATCCTAGGCAAAGGATATCTATTCTTCACGGTCACTCGGTTCAGCTCTCTATAGTCAATGCAAAGTCTCATGGAACCATCTTTCTTCGTAACGAACAAAACTGGAGCACGCCACAGAGAAGCACTCGGTCTAATGAATCCTTTCTCGATCATCTCTTCCAATTGCTGCTTCAACTCTTTCAACTCTGGTGGAGCCATACGGTAAGGAGCTTTGGAAATCGGTCCGGTACCTGGAACAAGCTCAATAGTAAACTCCACATCTCTCTCTGGCGGTATCCCTGCCAAGTCATCTGGGAAAACATCTGGATACTCACGAACAATGGCTACATCCTCAAGCTTCGGTAGCGATGGCTTTGCAGCTGAAACAACACACAGGAAGGCTTGGCAACCCTTCCTAAGGAGATGAGATGCTTTCATCGAAGAGATAACACGAACACCCCTTTGAGGGCGAGTTCCCCTATAGGAAACACGAACTCCTGAAGAACTCCTGAAGCAGATTTTCTGGTCTCGACACTCGAAGCGAGCATGGTATCGTGATAACCAATCCATACCGAGGATAATGTCAAACTCCTCGAGAGGAAATCTCAGTAAGTCCGCTGGAAATGTGCCTTAACCAATAATAATCGGAACATCCCTATGGGACGAAGAGCAGGAAAACACGTCTCCAGAAGGTAAGGAAATGGAAGTCTCCTCAACCAATGAAGACTCAAGAGCTAAACGGTCGGCGAACTGTGTCGATATAAATGAAAGAGAAGCTCCAGTATCAAACAAAATAAGGCACTTAGCGCCAAGAACAGAAAAGATACCGGCAACAATGTCTGGATGAGCCTCAGCCTCAGCCCTAGTCATCACAAAAATCTTCCCTTTCGGCTTTCCTCCTCTAGTCGCTGCAGCAGTAGTGGCAGCCTTGCCAAGTGCGGTGTTCCTCTCAGGACACTCATAAGACTTATGCCCAAATCCATTGCAAGTGTAGCACTTGAAAGCATTCTTGAAACAGTCAAAACCCGGATGAGAAGGTTTACCACGACGGTGGCAAACAGTAGCAGCTGTGTCGGTGTGAACAATGGTCTTAGCAACCGAAGCAGAGAACCTCTCAAACCGCTTCTTCTGAGAAGAAGGCGAAGAAGAAGAAGGAACAAACTGTCTCTTCCCCTGGTACACTTATCGCTGGTGAGGAGTCACACTAGAAGTAGCAGCTCGGGTCTCTCCATCTATGGCACGAATAGAACTCTCGGCCCAAATAGCATCATCATATACCTCCACAAAAGAAGTCGAGTCACGACGAACCATGCTCTCGATGCGCGGTCCTAGCTTGCCACGGTAATAGTAGACTCTCTCGGCCTCATCTCTGACAAATCTCGATGCGAAGTGAGCAAGCTGGTTGAATCGGTCTGTAAACTCCTGAACTGACATCTTGCCTTGTTTCAAATCCATGAATTCTTTGAGTCGCTGTGATCTGAGCTCTTTGGGATAAAACCTCGTCTCTAGCTTATCCTTAAAAGCCTCCCAATCGAACAAAGGATCAAGAGTGAAAGTAGGTCCGGTCAACGCCCACCACCTATCGGCCTCAAGGGTAAGAAAGTGAGTGGCTAGCCGCACTCTATCCTCTCTACCCACCGAATACATAGTAAAGCTCTTTTCCATCTCCCTGAACCACTCGGTAAGAGCTACCGGATCAACCTCGCCACCATAAGTCTTCACGTGGCTACGGGACATCTGCGAAGCTATCCATCAGAAACTACCAGGACGATTAGCCTCGTTGCCTGGCGGTGGAGGAGGTGGAACATTCCCCGCTTGCTGTCTCCGAGTCTCAAGCAAGTGATGAATTGCTTGCAATATGATGTTATCAGCAGCCATGGGTCTCACCATCCTTCAAAAGAGAAAACAAGTATTAGCTTAGCAATTAGGATTCACAAATAGACTACAAAATACATCCTTAGATCTACCCATCTCTCATTCATTATTTGTTTATTTGGTCAAGTTAAGGTTGGGGGTCACATGAGTGCGTCGGGAACAATAATGCTCTGATACCAACTGTAAAACCCCTCGCGAAAGCGGAAATATAAACAAACAAAAGTACTAAAAATGCAGCGGAATTAAAACTTTTTAAAGTAAACAACATGCGAGAAGTCTTAAACTGAAACGGAAACTGAAACTGAAATAAAACAAAATAGATAAGTAACAGTTCTAAGTATCAAAAACAAATATGTACAACAGCCTGGGATGGAACATCCCTACAGGCACCAAAACAACTGTATCAAAAGAACCTACGAGTCCAGCTAAACGATAGGTGTAAGTCATATGATGACAACAGGATCATCACTTGCTAGCCCTCTCGTGAACCCCGCTCCAACCTGCATGTACCTACATACATGAAAACATGTACGCCACAATCAGTGGGGAGTGACTAGAGTTCTCCTAGCCACCTTTTGTGACAACACGTAACACTTAAAGCAATACAGAATACTCCAACATATATCAACAAGTGAAGCATAAACATCTCATCAACTGATCTCATACTATCATGCAAACTCTAATGCACGGCTCTCAACCAACTTCATAAACCGTTAGGAATGAGAGCCAGTTTCCCTACTGGTTACCCAGTCGGGGGGTCTTTCAATCCAACTATTTATGAAACCGAACTAAGAGTCATCCAATGCCTTGGATGATCAAACCACAACTTAACAAACAATCATTTACCCATCATCATCAATATCTATATCTGACACGTACCAATTCAACGCAAGCAGATAAATTCAGCAAGTAAAAGGTTCAGCGGTCAACTTAAGACATAACCTAATACAAATCAATCAGCAAGTGTAAAGGTTCAGCGGTCAACTTAAGACATAACCTAAACACCCAAACATTCAGCAAGCAAGGACTCAGAGGCCAACTTAAGGCATGGACCTGCCAATCAGCAAGACACTAGACTCAGCGGCCAACTTAAGGCATAGACTAGCATCCAAAAGTAAAGGACTCAGAGGCCAGCTTAAGGCATGTCCCTTCACCACATCACAAGGTACTAAACTCAGAGGCCAGCTTAAGGCATGTCCTAGCACCAAACATCTGCACTCCGGGCAAGGTGTCAGTTCCTTAGCTACCCCGTTGTGCAGCTGCTCTACTCGTCAGACTCAGAGGCCAACTTAAGGCATGTTCTAACGCGATCACTATCAAACATGTCTGGACTCAGAGGCCAGCTTAAGGCATGTCCCAGACACGACAAACATACACATATGGAGCTCAGAGGCCAGCTTAAGGCATATCCCCATATATGACAAACAACTCAGGTATTAAGTTCAGAGGCCAGCTTAAGGCATAACTTAATACGAATCAATACAATATCAACCAAAGCCTACGAACTAATCTATAGTTCTACTTTCTTAACCTTTAGTCAACACTTAATTGACCCCGGGAACTAAGTTGAGGGAGAGCCGGTTTCCCTTTCGGTTACCCGACCGGGGGGTCTCTATCCTTACTCCATTCCGAACCCAATATAATGTTGCCCATCCTCCGGGGACCTCAAATACATATTGCGGGTATACAAAACGAGTTTCAATCAAAACCGATTAACCGTTTGAAAGTTACGAATAAATTACGAATTCAAAATAGCTTACACGGGTCCCCAGCTGGTCGGCAGGCAGCCGGTCGGCCGGCTGGTGACCCTCTCAGCCCTTCCTTTGACAAACTCAGCATAGCACAAAGGACTCCCAGCCGGTCGGCAAGCAGCCGGTCGGCCGGCTGGGAACCCATAATCCTAGCCTTCCAATTTCGTAAACCATCCCCCAAATATACTCCCAGCCGGCTGGCAGGCGGCCGATCTGCCGGCTGGGCTCCCCTCTTTCCCATATTCATCGCAAAACAAACACAAGAGACTACCAGCCGGTCGGCCGGCTGGCAGCCTGAAGCCAAATTTCTCAAAAATCGCAAAAACACACAAGACGCACTCCCAGCCGGTCGACCGGCGGCCGGTCGGTCGACCGGCTCAGAGAGCCTGATACGAAATTCGTGTTTTTCAGCCAATACTAAACTTCATAAATCGACACCAAAACTCAAGAAATGCTACAATTGATGTTTACCCAACATTATAAATCATCCAATACTACTATTCTAACAGTACACAAGTCCCATAACAATCCTCAAACGATTATATCAAGTATCCGTCGCAAAATGTGTAAATTTTCAGAAATACAACATATGAGCATGTGAACATCAACAAGCATGAATTCATCACAATAAAACATCCCTAATCATGTTACTAAGTCCTTTAAACATTATACTTTAACAAAATCAGAAACTAACATAAGAACACATCAAACTTGCTAATATTCACATTAAGGCCGAGTTTCTCATTATCGTCACCTCTCAAGCGATTCCGGCTAAAGATCCTCCTCTACCACGTAGCTATGAACCTCTGGATTGTCTAAGCCCACGCCTACAAACATAAAAACCGAAATTTAGGACAAAACGGATTCTTACAAAACGGACAGATTTTTCGGAGTGAAGGAAATGAAAAACTAAAGTGATAGATGGCTTGGAAATTAAATGAGGATTCCGAAAATGCTATTGTTACCTTAAATTGATGAACGGATGATGAAGAAATTATCAAAAGAAGATGTTTAACAATGGAGGTTTTATGAGAATTGTTTTTACAGTGGAAATGTTGAAGGTGATGAGTTATGTCGACAAAAAGGGTTTATGGGGGTTTTATGGGTTGTCCTTTCCGAGTCAATTAAACGGGTCGGACACTAGAACGGATATTTAAGATACGAGTTTAAGTTTACCAAGTTTGTATTCGTCTTAAGGACTTAAGGTTCTTAAGACGGATCTTACTAATTAAATTAAAACCTTTCACAATAATTTATTAAAATATTATTTTATTACTTAAAATAATTTAAAACGCTTAAATTAGATTTTACGAAAATACGGGATGTTACAAATGGCTACATCCTCAAGCTTCGGTAGCGATGGCTTTGCAGTTGAAACAACACACAGGAAGGCTTGGCAACCCTTCCTAAGAAGATGAGATGCTTTTATCGAAGAAATAACACGGACACCCTTTTTAGGGCGAGTTCCCCTATAGGAAACACGAACTCCTGAAGAACTCCTCAAGCAGATTTTCTGGTCGCGACACTCGAAGCGAGCATGGTATCGCGATAACCAATCCATACCGAGGATAATGTCAAATTCCTCGAGAGGAAATCTCAGTAAGTCCGCTGGAAATGTGGCTTGACCAATAGTAATTGGAACATCCCTATGGGACGAAGAGCAGGAAAACACGTCTCCAGAAGGTAAGGAAATGGAAGTCTCCTCAACCAATGAAGACTCAAGAGCTAGACGGTCTGCGAACTGAGTCGATATAAATGATAAAGAAGCTCCGGTGCCAAACAAAATAAGACACTCAGCACCAAGTACAGAAAAGATACCAGCTACAATATCTGGATGAGCCTCTGCCTCAGCTCTAGTCATCACAAAGATCTTCCCCTTCGGCTTTCCTCCTCTAGTCACTACAGCAGCTGTGGCAGCCTTGCCAAGTGCGGTGTTCCTCTCAAAACACTCATAAGATCGATACCCAAATCCATTACAGGTGAAACACTTATAGGCATTCTTGAAACACTCAAAACCCGGATGAGATGGTTTACCATAACGGTGGCAAACACTAGAAGCTGTGTCGGTGTGAACAATGGTCTTAACAACCGGAGCAGAGAACCTCTCAAACCGCTTGTTCTGAGAAGAAGGCAAAGAAGTAGAAGGAACAAACGGTCTCTTCCCCTGGTAAACTGATCTCTGGTGAGAAGTCACACTGGAAGTAGCAGCTCGGGTCTCAGCATCTATGGCACGAATGGAACTCTCGGCCCAAATAGCATCATCATATACCTCCACAAAAGAAGTCGAGTCACGACGAACCATACTCTCGATGCGCGGCCCTAACTTCCCACGGTAGAAGTAAACTCTCTCAGCCTCATCTCTGACAAACTTCGAAGCAAAATGTGCAAGCTGGTTAAATTTGTCGGTGTACTCCTGAATGGACATCTTACCCTGCTTCAAGTCCATGAACTCCTTAAGTCTCTGTGATCTAAGCTCCTTAGGATAAAATCTCGTCTCGAGCTTATCCTTAAAAGCCTCCCAATCGAACAAAGGATCAAGAATGAAAGTCGGTCCGGTCAATGCACACCATCTATCGGCCTCTAGGGTAAAAAAGTGAGTGGCTAGCCGCACTCTATCCTCTCTGCCAACCGAATACATGGTAAAGCTCTTTTCCATCTCACGGAACCACTCAGTAAGAGCTACCGGATCAACCTCGCCTCCATAAGTCTTCACGTGGCTCCTGGACATCTGGGATGCTATCCAAGAGAAGCTACCAGGACGATTAGCCTCATTGCCTGGCGGTGGAGGAGGTGGAACAGTATCTGCTTGTTGTCTCTGGTTCTCAAGCAACTGATGAAGTGCTTGCATTATAGTGTTCTCAGCAGCCGTGGTTCTCACCATCCTTCAAAAGAGAAAACAAGTGTTAACTTAGCAATTAGCATTCACAAATAGACTACAATATAAATCCTTAGATCTACCCATCTCTCATTCATTATTTGTTTATTTGGTCAAGTTAAGGTTGGGGGTCACATGAGTGCGTCAGGAGCAATAATGCTGTGATACCAACTGTAAAACCCCTCGCGAAAGCGGAAATATAATACACACAAAGTACTTAAAATGCAGCGGAATTTAAAACTTTTTAAACATAAACATCATGCAAGGTGAATTAAAAACTAAAACGTAAACTGAAACTGATATAAACAAAATAGATAAGTATAACAGTTCTAAGTACGAAAACCAAATATATACAAAGCGTGGGATGGAACATCCCTACAGGCACCAAAACACGAACTGTATCAAAAACTAAGAGTCTAGCTAATCGATGAAGTGTAACTCAAAAGATGATAAGGATCATCACTCGCTAGCTCTCAAGTGAACTCCGTCCAACCTGCATGTACCTACATACATGAAAACATGTACGCCACAATCAGTGGGGAGTGACTAAAGTTCTCCTAGCCACCTTTTGTAACGACACGTAACAAGTAAAGCAAACAGAATACTCCAACATATATAAACATGTGAAGTATAACAATATCTCAATAACTGATCATCAACTATCATGCAATCACTAATGCACGGCTCTCAACCAACTTCATAAACCATTTGGAAGGAGAGCCGGTTTCCCTACTGGTTACCCAGTCGGGGGGTCTTTCAGTCCAACTATTTATGAAACCGATCCAAGAGTCATCCAATGCCTTGGATGAACAAACTATAACTCAATTAACATAATCATCAACTCCATCATGCATATCTGACACTGTACCAATCTCAAGGCAAGCAGATATAAAACATCAATAAACACTAGCAATGGGTCCAGAGGTGAACTTAACACATATCCCACTACCAAAAAATGTCGGGTCCAGAGGTGAACTTAACACATATCCCAACATGCAATTCGAGTAAAGGGTCCAGAGGTGAACTTAACACGTACATATCCCTATACATACAATTCAAGAGAAGGGTCCATAGGTGAACTTAACACATATCCCTAATCATCCATAAGCAAAGGGTCCAGAGGTGAACTTAACACATATCCCAATGCTACAAACAAGTATTGGGTCCAGAGGTGAACTTAACACATATCCCAATACACAGTTATCGCACACCGGGTCCAGAGGTGAAATTAACACATATCCCGTGTACGACAACCGATCACGTGTCAGGTCTAGAGGTGAACTTAACACATATCCTGACACGCCACAAGCAAAACACGTAATGGGTCCAGAGGTGAACTTAACACATATCCCATCACGCGACATACAAAACACGTAATGGGTTCAGAGGTGAACTTAACACATATCCCATCACGCGACATACAACTCAACCATTAATATCCAAAGATAGAAACTAACCTATAGCTCTAACTCCTTAAACCACTAAACAACACATAATTGTTCCCGGGAACTAAGACGAAGGAGAGCCGGTTTCCCTTTCGGTTACCCGACCGGGGGGTCTCTATCCTCACTCCATTCCCGAACCCAATATAGTGTCGCCCATCCTTCGGGGACCTCAAACACGTACCAAAGGTACAAGAAAATGAGTTTCAATCAAAACCGAACAAGCCTTTGAAAGTTATAAACAAAACAATGGGAACAGGGGCTCTCAGCCGGTCCCAGACCGTCTGCCGGTCCACCGGATGGGAGTCCCTTCCCATGCCCAATCAATCGGCTGAAAAACAAGAGAAGAGGCTCTCAGCCGGTGGACCGTCTGCCGGCCAGCCGGCTGGGAGTCCCTTCCCCCATAGCCAAAACTTCAACTTTACACACGGGGAGTGACTCTCAGCCGGTGTACCAGCTGCCGGCCTGCCGGCTGGGAGTCACTTCCCATGCCATTTTCAAAACCTGAAAACCACAATAAGGATCCTGAGCCGGTCGACCGGCGGCCGACTGATCGGCTCATAAACCTTTCTCAATTTCTGAAAAATCAAAATTTCAACACAGTGACTCTGAGCCGGCCGACCGGCTGCCAGTCAGCCTGCCGGCTCAGAGGCCGCTGTACGCAAAATCGACAATTCTCTAACACATGCAATTCAACTCAAATCTATTCCAAACCTCTAAATTAACAACAACAAATGTTTACTCATTAACACAAATCAACCAATAACACTATCTATTAGCAATTAAACCCATAACAATCCTCAATAAGCATATGATTTGTATCCGTCGCAAAACATAAATTTCTGAAAAACTAAACAATAACATATGTAACATCACCAAGGCATGTAATCATCAAGTAAGAACATTCCTAACATGTTACTAAGGCTAAACAACAATAAACATATGAAAATTTCAGAAACTTAAATCATCTTAATCATCAAAAATGCTAACATTCACAATAAGGCCGAGTTTCTCATTATCGTCACCTTATATGCAATCCCGCTCAAAGCTCCTCCTCTATGATGATGCTATCCACGTCCGAGTCCTCTAAGCCTTCACCTACATCACGAAAAACGAGTCTTAAGGACTGAAAAACGGTTCTTAAGAAAATAGCCCAATTTTCGAGTGAAAGGAAATGAAAAACGAAAGTGATAGATGACTTGCAAATTCGATGAGGATTCCGAGAATGTGATTGTTACCTTGATTCGGTGAACGGATGATGAAGAAAAATGGAAAAGAAGATGAAGAATTATGGAGGTTTTGTGAAATGAGAAATGTCAGTTGTTTTGTTTTGAGGATGACATATATGTCGACACAATGGGTTTAGGAGGGTTTCTGGGTTGTCCTTTCCGTTTAAAAGAAAACGGGTTTGGATGAACGGGCTTTTAGTTAAAGATTCAAGTTGCCAAGTTTGTATTCGTCTTAAGGACTTAAGGTTCTTAAGACGGATCTTACTATTTATTAAAATATTTTCCGATAAATTATTAAAATATTATCTTTATTACTTAAAATAATTAAGACCCTTAAAATATGTTTTATAAAAATACGGGTTGTTACAGCGCATGTCCACACACTTGCCCCTCGTTACTTTCTTCGACTGTTGGGTGAGACTATTTTTGCGGGACCTGAGCCCAATAACATCACCAACACTGAGCTTGCCATCTTGGCCGGGTACGTGAACATTGATTCACGTACCCCTTTTGTTCTTAACATTTCTTACCTGGTTGCTCAGTATTGGGGTGGTATTGGGAGGAAGGTCACGAGTGCTATCGTCAGTGGCGGATTGGTCACTAGGATCCCCCGCCACATTCGCCCTACTTACGTAGAGAGGGTTGGCCTAATGGGGCAGGTTGGACGCCTTGACATAGAGGCCATGCGAGTTTTTCGCTGGCTATATGGGATGACGTGGAAGATCTTTGGCTACCCTTCAGCGACGTTACCTAGTGCCACACTTCCTCGTCTCCTACCGCTCTCCACTGCTGAGGGAGCGAGACCACCACCCACCACCTACCATCTCACATTCACCATGTACCCCCCTCTTCTTCTGGCAAGAAGAGGAAGCGCGAGGTTGGGCAGTCTTCCCAGTCTCAGACCCAGATACCACCACCTAGGGTTGGACCTACGTCCACGCCCACGCCCACGTCCACGTCCACGCCCACGTCCACGTCCACGCCCGCGTCCGCGTCCACGTTCACCTTCATGCCCACTCCATCCAGCACTCGTACTCCCATCACCACTCAGTCACCTTCACCTTCACCTACTCCTACCCCTACCCCTGCTTCTTTTGGGAGGGTTTATCCTCCCAACTTTTGTTTACCTCCTGCCCTTGAGGCGCCTGCGGTCTCTGGCCATGGGCGTCGTGATCCTGTCCTTGATGGCATTTGCAGGTACCTCACCGAGATGCGCCGGGATCAGGCTTTGGTCTTGTTCCCTATCTATGAGGACTACATCCGCACAGCACGTCCCCTTCTAGCGGGATGGGTTCACCCTTCTTTCTACCGATACCCAAATGGTGGGTACCCTGCCTCTTCTTCATCCGGTGAGGAGAGGGAGGAGACAGCGATAGCGAGAGAGGTTCGCCTACGTGCCGAGGCTGCAGCGAGGCGTGCTACGAGAGAGGAGGGGCAGGATCCCACATTTAGGGAGGAGGAAGCTTCTCGTGATGTTTAGGGCTTACCTGGTTTTGGTACTGGTTTGGGGAAGCCAGTTTTGTGAGTACTACCGTTCTTTCCGTCTTTTCTTTTGTTTTTCTTTTTGTTTTTAGGAACACGTATTAGGTTGCTATCCCTTTCCCATTGCTTGCTGGTTTTGCTGTGCTGAGAAGACAACGAGGGCGTTGTCTGTTTTTGTTTGGGGAGGGTATGCATCCTTTTGCGTCTGCATATGCATTCCGTTTTGCATTCACGTTTATTGCTTTCATGTAAATTTCAAAAAAATTTCAAAAATTTCAAAAATATCTCGTTTCCTTGTGCATTTAGTCGAGTCGGATTGGAGTTTTGATGATGACAAAGCTGTTTATAGTCAATTATATGTCATGTTATGCCAATTTTCGACCCTTGCCTTACGAAGTTTTAAGCGTTATCTCGAATTTTGTCATGGACTTCATGTTAGACCACTAGACTTGACTCATAGCTTTGGCAACCTACTACACATTCTGAGCTTTAGAGCCTTTAAACTGGTGACATCTATGACCGGTTACATTAGGATTGTCAGTAGTACTCCCTACATTTCATGTCTTGCATGTGTATGAATCTTGGTTTCTTATTGCCTACACGCACAGGTTTGAGGTTGGTATTACACGTAGGAGAACTATTGCATCACCCCTTTCTTCGTTTCGCCCATTTAACTCCACTTTGCCAAAAAAAAACTGCCTTTTCTCCTTTGAACTACATCCCATATCTTTGCTACCATTGTGCTGAGCTAGGAGTAGTGAAGGAATTGTGCCATTTTATCAGTTTTTGGCCTGTTTTCACTGTTTTTGGAGTTTATTCGAAGGAGAGGGAAGTTCTCAGCTGAGTTTTACTCGATCAAGAGCCCTTGATTCTCGATCGAGGGGTTTTTCTGGTTTAGCATGATCGATCGAGAGCTTTTTGAAAAATAGTGCTTGTTCAAAGCTCTTTTTGCTCGATCGAGTATCCTGTGAAAGAAAAAAGTAGTCGATCGACTACCGTTTTTGGTCGATCGAGTGGAATTTGCCACTGTTCAAAACAACCGAAAGAATTCATCAAAAATTCAAAAAAAGAAGGGAAAAAAAAAGAAAGAAAGAAAAAATTGATGAAAAATGAAATTTGAATATCCGGTTGGCAGTTGGAATAATTTTGGGTTGTGTTTTGTTTGCCTAGCAAAGGCAATACGCTTAATGTATAGTCGGGAAATTTGGGAATGTATTTTCATGTGATTTGAAGGTTCTAGCTCGGCTTAAACCCTCACTAATCCATACTTGTTCTACCCCTTTTTGTCCCACTTAGCTTCACTTCCCCAAAAACTTGCAATAGTTCGGCATGTAATGGACATCATTGGTGGTTGTGCGTGTGTACGGTGCTTGAAACCTTTATTCATGCTAGTCTAGCATACATGTTTTGTTGGTCGTAGTTTAGGCGATAGTCTAAACCTCCTTATTCTTATCTTCTCTTCACATATATTTTGCCATTTGCTTTGATTGAGAGAAGAGTGATTCCGGGAGAGTCCGAAACTTTATGAGTCTAGCAAGGTTGAAAGTTTACATGTTTTCCCATGATGTGTACAAATTCGTTCGCTTATTTCTAATCTTGGCAATGTTTCATTTTGGGCATAGTATGTATTCGACGTTGACTATTTTGGTAGCTTTGAGTCTTTCTCCATCCATTAGGTCCGTAGTTTATCCCTAGTTTGCATTTAGTTTGCTTGAGGACAAGCAAAGGTTCGGTTTGGGGAAGTTTGATGTGTGCGTTTTATATAGACTTTTTAGTCTGGTTTTAGCACACATTTTCATGATTTTTGGTGATTTTATATCACTTTATACCCCGTATATGCTACTTTGTGTTTGCATTGCTATTTTGCAGATATTGACCAAGTAGTAGCAGAAACCGAGCTTTTTCTACCTCAAAGCGCTGCATTTCAGTAGACGATGGAAGAATCATGGCTGGTTGTGCATCAATCGAGAATTTTGAGAAGATTAAACAACCCAATGGCCTGTCGAAGACCATTTCAAGAAGAAGAGTCCTCGATCGAGCTGTCCTGTGCTCGATCGAGGGATGTAGAGGAAGAAAAGTCCTCGATCGAGTTGTCATGTGCTCGATCGAGAGGTGCCCAAGAAGAAAAGTACTCGGTCGATAGCTAAACTGATCGATCGAGAGGAGTTAAAGAAGAGGAGTCGATCGAGCAATATAGCATCCTCGATCGACCAGTTTTGGAAGGCTAATGTGCTCGATCGAGAGGACATGTCTCTCGATGGAGAGCTTTTCTGACCCTTCGTGTTCACTATAGTTATTACTTCGGTTTAGTTTTTTTCTCTATTTAAAGAGCTCGTTTGTGATCATTAGGTTAAGTATTCTTACCCTAAAACTAGTCTCTGTAGCTTTTTACTCTATGTTCTTTATTTTACCAAAAACTTTGTAGCCGTCACATTTTACGATAATTCCGAGTTCTTTACCATTTTCGTTCTAAGGATTGGTCTCTTCTGTTCTTGCCTTTTCTCTACTGTAATTCTTCCTTTCTCATCTTTTATATTCTATTCTTATCTTTAGTTTTCGTATACTGTTTTCGTTCTTTGAATTCCGATCCTTTTCGCGCGTATACTCTGTTTTTGTATGTTCGTTCCCATCACTGTTCATCCGTTTTCTGTCCTTAATTCATACATTCTGATTTCATTCTTTTTCCTTTGTTAATCCTTCTTTTTAGTTTTAATTTAGACACACTAAATCCCTGTTTAGTTCATCTCGTATCATATACTTGTTCATTGCTTTTGTATCCGTCATAAGAATACCGAAACCGCGCCCCTTTCCCTCTTGTTTCTCGCTGATTTCGTGTCCCCTGCCTCTTTTTTTTTTGGTAAAGGGTAAGTATTATATATAAAAGAGAGAGTTACAAGGAAGATCTAGAACAGACTTTGCACGAAAGCCTTATCACGAGAGCTTAAATTACAATGCATTCTAGTTTTAAACAAACATACAAGCTCCTGCTTAATCCTTTTAACAACTATAGAAGGCCTAGCTAGTAGATTCTCACATCTACTCTTGTTCCGTTGATACCACACATGGTATATAATTGCATTTAGTGCCCCATTTCTGACTGCCCTTTGCAATTTAGAACCCCCAACTCTTAGTCTTTGTTGTAGAGGTATATTGTCACCAATCTTCATATGTAACCATGCTGAAGTTTCATGGAGAATCTGCCTACTATAAGCACACTGACAGAACAAATGGTCCAACGTTTCTGAATCATTAGCACAGATGCAGCACTGATCTTCTGAAATGATATTCAACCTCTTCAATCTGAACTTGGTTTGCATAGCCTGCTGTTGATGCAACCAGGCCACAATACTATGTTTGGGGATAGACCACCTGGACCAAACCAGCTTATGCCATGACACTGAATCTGCTCTACTTCTTAGCATCTGATACCCCTTACTGACACTATAATCATTTGCCCCATCCCATGACCAGAGACCTGCATCCTTTCCCTGCTGTAACCATGGCCTCATAGCACAGATTTTTTTCCAAGACCAGTTTGTATCAAGAGGAGGACTATACTCCTGCCAGGATGTCCCTTTCAGGTAAACACTATGAACCCACTGCACCCAAAGCCTATTAGCATTAGAACTAATCCATACTGCAAGTTTACCAATGGCAGCTTTGTTCCAGACTTTTGCTTGCTTGAGGTTGAGGCCTCCTTCCTGAGTAGGCTTACACAACTTTTCCCAAGCAACCAGAGGCACTTTCATGTAGTCAGTTGCTCCTGCCCATAGAAAATTCCTGCATATTGCGTCTATTTGTTGGATCAATACACTAGGCAGAATGACCATAGCAGCCCAATAATTAGTGATAGTGCTTAGGACAGATTTGACCAAAACAAGCCTCCCTGCATACGAGAGCTTCTTAGTTCCCAGCCTCATAATCCTCTCTACCACCTTATCAATTAGTGGCTGACAATCCTTGATGTTCAATCTAGCAGCCTTTATAGGCACTCCCAGGTATTTAAAAGGGAGTTTCCCTTCGTTGCAGCCTGATACCTGAATAATTTCCTGCCTTAGGCTCTCCTTCACTCCTGCAAAATAAACGTCTGATTTGCCTGGACTCATTTTTAGTCCAGATGCACAGGAGAAAGTGGAGAAAGATCTAAGCAGAACCATCATAGATTTAGCATCCCCCTTACTAAAAAAGAGCAGATCATCTGCAAAGAGTAAGCAAGCTAATTTCATTTGTTTGCACATAGGATGATATGTGAAGTCCATGTTTGAGGTAGTGTACTTCAGAATGCGAGTGAGGTACTCCATACAAATGGTAAACAACAAGGGACTTAGTGGATCCCCTTGCCTTAGTCCCCTCTTCCCTTGGAAAAAACCAAACTGATCCCCATTGATATTAATAGAATACGAGGCAGTTGTGACACATTGCATTATCAAATTTTTGAACTGAGTAGGGAACTTCATATGTTGCAACATTTGTTCTAAAAAAGACCACTCCACTGTATCATATGCCTTCTGCATATCTAGTTTGAACAAACATCTGGGAGAGATTGTTTTCCTGTTGTAACCCCTTACCAAATCCTGGCAAATGAGTATGTTTTCAATAATACTCCGGCCTTTAACAAATCCTCCTTGTTCAGCGCCTATCAAATCATGCAGTATTTGCCCCAGCATGTTGCACATGATTTTGGATATACATTTATAGACCACATTGCAGCATGCAATGGGTCTATATTGCTTAACATTTGAAGGTCTTGTAACTTTGGGCACCAAAGTAAGGATTGTGGTGTTGAGTTGCTTGAGCATGTGACCATTCTGGAAGAAATCCTGTATGGCCAGACAAACATCCATCCCCACAATATCCCATGAGTCTTTAAAGAACTTGCTAGAGTAGCCATCAGGGCCTGGGGCCTTATCAATTGGAATACTAAACATAATCTCCTTAATTTCCTCATTTGTGGCTGGTGTTAACAGGATCTGGACATGGTTATCAGTACACACTGCACCCTGGTTCACAATTCTTTGCTGGACAGCTGTGGTAGGAGCCTGAGACCCAAGCAATTGTTCATAGAACTGCAAGAAACTGTTCTGGATACCTGCTGTATCAGTATGAGTCACACCCCTATCATCCTCAATTTGATAAACCGCATTCTTTATCCTCCTTGCTTTGATGGAACCATGAAAATAGGAAGAGTTAGTGTCTCCTTTGTCTAGCCACTGAACCTTAGCCTTTTGTTGTAAAAACACTTGAGCCAAAGGTTTCAAGGTAGCACATTCAGTCTGTAGAGTGTATTCCTGGTTGAGCAGCAGCAGATTTCCTGGTTGATTTTGCAGGTGAGTTTGAACTTGTAGCAACTGAATATGAGCAATGTTGTATTGTTGCTCTATATCAGAAAAAATTTCTCTATTAAGTTTCTTCAGACCACCCTTGAGTCCATGAAGTTTTTTAACCAATCTAAACATGGGGGGTACCATCTATATTCTGTTGCCAACTAGTATTGACCAGTTCTGTAAACTGAGAACTAGCACTCCAGAAATTGAAATACTTGAAGGGTCTGGTTTTTGCTCCTGGTATCTGGCCTTGGGTGATTACACATGAAGTGTGATCAAAGTAATCCTCTGGCAGAAAGTTAGCTTGAGTAGTTGGGAAGGCATGAAGCCAAGCCTCATTGATCAGACATCTGTCCAATCTACTACAAACCCTTTCTGCAGGCACATGTTTATTATTCCATGTATAGAAAGCCCCCATGGCAGGGCTATCTATCAGCTCACAATTTGGTATGCATTCCTTTAAAGGGGTGGCTTCAGCAGGGTCAAAACCACCCCCTAGACGTTCCTCTTGATTCATCACACAGTTAAAATCGCCACAAACCATCCATGGACCATTCATATGCAAGGCAATCTGTTCCAGATCTTCCCAAAGACTAACTCTCTCTTGAATTTTATTGAAAGCATAAACGAAAGTAATATAAAACTGGTGTCCAGTCTGACTGACCTGAACCATACAATGTATCATCTGAGAAGTATATTTCAACGGCTGGATAGTACATTGAAGATGATCCCAGACCACCCAAATCCAACCCCCAGTATGATAAGGAGTGTTAGAGGTGATGCTCCAACTCTGAAAACTACTCTGAGTGACTTTATTCTGATTGCTTGCTTTTATTTTTGTCTCTAGCAAGCCACAAATACCTATATTATAAGAACTCAGAAACTTATTTACATCCTTTTGCTTATTTATGTTGTTCATACCCCTCACATTCCAAAATCCAATGGGAATCATTGATTAATTGGAGAGTGAGGGTCTACCATTGCCTGAGTATTGCCACTGTCAGTCAGCATCTGCTTGTATGTAGGACTCCCATCAGGAGTTTTACCTGCAATCTGCCCATCAATAGGAGTACTAGACCTACTTTCAGATTTCTCCTTATTGTTCTCTACCTAAGGAGGGATTTGCAGCCTAGGTAGAGTAGGGAAATCTTCCAGAGATGGTACCTTCTGTGCTCTGGGAATCTCCACTGGTGGAACAGCCACTTTAGGTTTCCACACTTTCTTAGTAACTGGAGGTGCCCGTGGCTTAAGCTTCCTACAATCCTTCTTATCATGCCCTAGTTTATTACATCCAGAGCACAAAATGGGTTGCCACTCATACTCCACATCCACACCCACCTTACAGTCCTTCTCATCTAAGAAATGAATAACTTTTTCCATTGACTGACCTAGGGTGACTTCTACCAGCACTCGAGCATAGCCCAGTCTGGGCTTTGCATCAATAAAAGCATCTGAGTGTATATATTTGCCCACCAGACTAGCAATCCTAGGCAAACTAACCCCCTAAAATTTCAAATGCAAATTATGTAACCTAATCCAAACAGGCACCTATTTAACATCTTCCTTTTCAAGCACTGTATCAGCTATCCATGGTTTGATTACGATAGGCTTATTATCAAATAAAAGATAACCATGTTTCAAGACTGCTTGTTGCATTTCAGGGGTACGAAATCTTACCACAAAAACTCCATTTGGAAGGAAAGAGATCTTATCCATGGTGTGATGGTTCCATATACGTTTCAGGTCACCTTCCAAAATTGGCCATGGAGGATGAGCACCCACCACGAAGCCGTAAATAGCAGTCTTCCAATATTCCAATTCATCTGCGACTTCCTCCTCCGTTATTTTGATCATGGACGGTGTCTCTGTTTCAGATTCATCCACCTGAACCACCTTGTTCCCCTGAACTTTGAACCAAGGCCCATTCTCCTGATCATCCTCTTTGTCATCCTCCACTACAACTTCCTCATCTGATTGTAAATCATATGGAGCCACTCCTACCAATTCCTGCATTGTTTTTCTCCTTAATCAGTCTCTGTTCAACCGGGTTTGAACTATTTGCATTATCATCATCAGGTTGTTTCTTCTTCTTGTGAGCCCTTTAAGTGACAATCCTAGTTGGGGGAGTCATCGTTGATGCCCTAGCCATGGATGCTAGGAGACCGCTGTCTGTCGCCTCTTTGGAACGGATCCCTAGGGTTTTTTTTTATTATTTATGAATGAATGTATATAGTTATGTGTTACCCCTGCCTCTTTCTTATAATCTGATTTTTATCTGTCATCTCGCTACGTCGTATGCTAGTTCACTCATTATCATCGTAATCATTGTTAATTCCGTCATGAGTAGCTAAACCCTTTTATATGTTGGGATGAGGGAAATTGTGTCGAACGTTTGACATGTAGTAGTCGGGATGGACCATTTTTGGTGGGAGTTATCGTAAAACAATTTAATTCACGTTTGGTTTAGTGAGTGCACGCATGAGACCTTACAATTAGTTAATTCCCTACCTAGACCGGAAGGTTGGAAAGGTAGGACTTGTTTAACGATTTTAAATAGTTTTTGTCAGAGCGGAAGTTAAGCAAAAACGACCTTAAGGCGACTTAAGACCGGAAGGTATAGTCGGGTTTGAGACTTGACCGTAATAACCCAGCCTTTCTGTAACACCCCCATTTATTTAAGAGCCTTTAGCAAGACATTCTCAAATAAATAGAGTTGTTACCATCTCGGAATGTCCGAGGTAGTGAATAACAAAGTAAAACAACCAAAGGACTTTATATAAAACTGATTAAATTTGAACTTTTGATATTACAACTACTACGCAAAGAATAAAAGTACAACTGATTACATCTAAGTATGTGATCTAACTCTAAGTACGTACAAGCCATGTCTTTCTCCATGCCCAAGCTCCTAATCCGTCTGTCTCTGACTTGTGGAATCTACTCCCCATTCCGGATCATCGTAGGTGTACACGAATACAGTGTCAACCTCGCGGTTGAGTAGGAAAACATAAAATAGATAATGCAACAATTATGATATGCAAATGCAATGATATGGTCGAGCTCAATCTCAATCTCAATCACAATCTCAAACCCGAAACACCAATCTCAAACCCGAAACACCAAGCCATACCGAACCTCCCGGTAGACTATAATCGGTCGTCACCGAACACCAGCTCAATAGCTGATAAGACACCAGGCCTGGTTTGCAGAACCACCCTGGGCTTTATACCAAATCAATATCCGTTCCGTAACTTTCTCAGTAACCAATGCATATGCCATGCTCATGAATGCAACAATACTCTTAATCAATCATGTTAATAAATAAATAAATGCTCATGCCGATAATAATAATCAACACTCAATCCAAACATTATCATTCTCATATTACTGATGCTCAGCATCCATAACACACAATCCAACAACCATTCATAACACATCATAGAGTATAGTGCCAGTGTAACCTACCTGGATAGCAATATTATCCCATCACGCAGCTAACATCTAATGAGTAGAATCACTCGATCACATACTCAACACCTAATAAAATAATATACATAATTACTAACTACTATAACTATGTAAACAAATATAATATATCACTTGTTCAAATTAACGATTCAAATTATATATTGTGCATAACGAGACCGTATTAAATATGACTACTTCCATTAACTTAAACAACTCGTCCTTATTACTTTTATAACCAACTTCAATTGAATAAACGGACATTGAAAACATAGTCAACTATCAATAATCGTCACATTCTTGTATAAAATTTACTTAACAACTTTAATAATTAAAACAGGAGTAACATTTTACTAAAATTAACCATACTTGATATTGACCATATAATAACAACCATACAATAATAATATCTACTAAAAAATAATATCAATAAAAATAATAACTCTAATAATAATAATAATAATATTAATAATAAGGATAAACAATAGTATATTAGTGGTGTAGTAATAATAATAATAATAATAATAATAATAATAATAATAATAATAATAATAATAATAATAATAATAATAATAATAATAATAATAATAATAATAATAATAATAATAATAATAATAATAATAATAATAATAATAATAATAATAATAATAATAATAATAATAATAATAATAATAATAATAATAATAATAATAATAATAATAATAATAATAATAATAATAATAATAATAATAATAATAATAATAATAATAATAATAATAATAATAATAATAATAATAATAATAATAATAATAATAATAATAATAATAATAATAATAATAATAATAATAATAATAATAATAATAATAATAATAATAATAATAATAATAATAATAATAATAATAATAATAATAATAATAATAATAATAATAATAATAATAATAATAATAATAATAATAATAATAATAATAATAATAATAATAATAATAATAATAATAATAATAATAATAATAATAATAATAATAATAATAATAATAATAATAATAATAATAATAATAATAATAATAATAATAATAATAATAATAATAATAATAATAATAATAATAATAATAATAATAATAATAATAATAATAATAATAATAATAATAATAATAATAATAATAATAATAATAATAATAATAATAATAATAATAATAATAATAATAATAATAATAATAATAATAATAATAATAATAATAATAATAATAATAATAATAATAATAATAATAATAATAATAATAATAATAATAATAATAATAATAATAATAATAATAATAATAATAATAATAATAATAATAATAATAATAATAATAATAATAATAATAATAATAATAATAATAATAATAATAATAATAATAATAATAATAATAATAATAATAATAATAATAATAATAATAATAATAATAATAATAATAATAATAATAATAATAATAATAATAATAATAATAATAATAATAATAATAATAATAATAATAATAATAATAATAATAATAATAATAATAATAATAATAATAATAATAATAATAAAATAATAATAATAATAATAATAATAATAATAATAATAATAATAATAATAATAATAATAATAATAATAATAATAATAATAATAATAATAATAATAATAATAATAATAATAATAATAATAATAATAATAATAATAATAATAATAATAATAATAATAATAATAATAATAATAATAATAATAATAATAATAATAATAATAATAATAATAATAATAATAATAATAATATAATAATAATAATAATAATAATAATAATAATAATAATAATAATAATAATAATAATAATAATAATAATAATAATAATAATAATAATAATAATAATAATAATAATAATAATAATAATAATAATAATAATAATAATAATAATAATAATAATAATAATAATAATAATAATAATAATAATAATAATAATAATAATAATAATAATAATAATAATAATAATAATAATAATAATAATAATAATAATAATAATAATAATAATAATAATAATAATAATAATAATATAATAATAATAATAATAATAATAATAATAATAATAATAATATAATAATATAATAATAATAATAATAATAATAATAATAATAATAATAATAATAATAATAATAATAATAATATAATAATAATAATAATAATAATAATAATAATAATAATAATAATAATAATAATAATAATAATAATAATAATAATAATAATAATAATAATAATAATAATAATAATAATAATAATAATAATATAATAATAATAATAATAATAATAATAATAATAATAATAATAATAATAATAATAATAATAATAATAATAATAATAATATAATAATAATAATAATAATAATAATAATAATAATAATAATAATAATAATAATAATAATAATAATAATAATAATAATAATAATAATAATAATAATAATAATAATAATAATAATAATAATAATAATAATAATAATAATAATAATAATAATAATAATAATAATAATAATAATAATAATAATAATAATAATAATAATAATAATAATAATAATAATAATAATAATAATAATAATAATAATAATAATAATAATAATAATAATATAATAATAATAATAATAATAATAATAATAATAATAATAATAATAATAATAATAATAATAATAATAATAATAATAATAATAATAATAATAATAATAATAATAATAATAATAATAATAATAATAATAATAATAATAATAATAATAATAATAATAATAATAATAATAATAATAATAATAATAATAATAATAATAATAATAATAATAATAATAATAATAATAATAATAATAATAATAATAATAATAATAATAATAATAATAATAATAATAATAATAATAATAATAATAATAATAATAATAATAATAATAATAATAATAATAATAATAATAATAATAATAATAATAATAATAATAATAATAATAATAATAATAATAATAATAATAATAATAATAATAATAATAATAATAATAATAATAATAATAATAATAATAATAATAATAATAATAATAATAATAATAATAATAATAATAATAATAATAATAATAATAATAATAATAATAATAATAATAATAATAATAATAATAATAATAATAATAATAATAATAATAATAATAATAATAATAATAATAATAATAATAATAATAATAATAATAATAATAATAATAATAATAATAATAATAATAATATATAATAATAATAATAATAATAATAAGGATAAACAATAGTAGATTAGTGGTGTAGTAATAATAATAATAATATTAATAATAATAACCACCGCAACAAAACGAGAACAACAACAAACCCGACAACAGCAACATCGAAACCGAACAGACCCGACACCAACTTCGCGACACCACCGACACTATCTTGGTCCCTCACCACCGACACCACTGGCCCCAACCTAAAGTTCGTATTACCCACTACAACTTCCACCCATATGTCACCACCAAAGACCGTCCTAACCGCCCTAAACAGGTTGTCAAAACAGCCTACACACACTGTCCATCACTACTTTCAGCCACCATCTCAACTCCTTTTCTCACGCCTCTCTCTCTCTCCACCGTGTCCAACCGCTCCACTGGCCATCACCGTGGTTACCACCAACCCACGGTGGTCTCATAGGAGATAAAGGTGACTTTTCGATCCCCCAAAAACCCCATCAAAAACAGCCCCAAACCTAACACTAAACTGGTCGTTACACCCTGTTTTTACCCTCTTCCTATTCCCTTCTGTTTCCGACCACCACATCCCTAGCCTTCACCTACGGCCACCACAGTGTCTCACGGTGGTTGTCACTACTCTAATAAACATTACACGACCAAAACCAGATGCAAAACTTTCCTCTAACCAAACCGAAAACCCAACACAAGCAGTCCGCAACAAGGTGTTTCATTATCCTCTGTTTTCGGTCGCCTCTAAACCTGCCGTCAAAATAGGGTGTTCCGGCCACCATGAGCCACCCTACCATAACCACGCTAAACTATAAACACCCTAGGACGACTACCCCGAGACTCGTATCAAAACTAAATCAGAAAGCATTCGTATAAAGCAATTAAAAGACGAAACATAGGACTAAGTCGAAACATGAATACGAGTTTGTCTTACAAAGACGATGACAATGATGAAGGTGGTTGATGTTCTCGTTCTTCCTCTCCCAGGGTGACAGATAAGGATTAGGTTTTTCTTTTGTTTTTTTTTTTTTTTTTTTTGTCGATGGATGGAGGCAATCAAAAGAGTGATATGTCAAGAATAGGGTTCATGTTTGTCGATGGATTAGCTAGGGTATGGGTTTGGGTTGTGGTAAATGGTACATAGAGTAAACATGTGAGCCCACTTATCTTATTACTCGGCCCATCACGCATCCCGAGACATTCTAACACGTTCTCAACTCGTGACTTAAATCAACGAGTACGTATAATTAATTATACTAATTAATTTAATTACAAGAATACAAAATTATTAGTATGGTAGTATTGTAGTGCATATAATATAAATTATAGAAATATTAAAATATTATCACATAGGAATATATAAAAAAAGTATTTAAATATAATTACGACTTTAACAAATAAAAGGAATTAAGTATAGATGAGAACTATTCATAAAATAGAAATTTATTTAATTATAAATATATTATTAGAATTAAAGAAATACGAATGAAATCCCATTTTATGAAATAATCATCAAATATAAAATGATTATGAAATGAGAAATAATCGTAGAAATACGATTTATAAAAATAATAATAGTTTACGTAAAATACTTCATAAACGTTTCGTTTGAAATACGTGTATAAAACATGGTTTGACCACCGTTGACCGAGGCTAACATACGGGGTATTACACTTTCCCACCAAATAATTGGTGTATCCCAATTACGTCGATCATACGTGAGGCACAATGACCCGAATTCCCAACATATTCCCTTTCCTTGATTTTTATCACAACCCGTGTTTATTTTCATATTTTTACTCTCCTGTGCATATCTATATCTCGTAGTTTAGTTATCAATCTTAAAACCCCCTAGATTGTGACCATAGGTAAAAACCGATAGTCGAACAAGTTCGCTTTCCTGAGGAGACTGACCCTATTTGCCACAAGCTTCTGTTAGTAGTACCTAGGTATTTATTTTTGGTGCATAAACGACACGCATCACACTCCTCTTCGTGATGATCTCCTCTCAAACTGTCTAGAGGTCTCAGCTAGCTCTGTGATAACCTCCCACAAGCAGAGTGAATCATACGACGATCATCTATGTAACATCCCGTATTTTCATAAATTATATTTTAAAGGTTTTAAATTATTTCTACGGAATAAAATAATATTTTAATATTTAATAATTTATTTTAAATAATCCGTAAGATCCGTCTTAAGAACCTTAAGTCCATAAGACGAATATAACTTGGCAAATTAAGTCCGTCTCATAAAATCCCGTTCACTTTCAAAAGCCCGTTTCCATTTAAACGGAAAAGGACAATTATAACCCTAAACCCCATTTGATATGTCGACTTAATCATTTTCACAAAAATAAGAACACTGTTTCCATTTTCTCATTTTCTCCTTCAAATCCTTCAACCATCAATTCGATTTTCAGTCATCATCCGATTTCCAAACCAAGGCAACTTATACATTTCTGAAATCCTCTTGAAATTTGCAAGACATCTATCACTTTCAATTTCCATTTCATCCAACTTGAAAAATGGCCTGTTTTTGGTAGAATCCGATTTTAGCTTCTCAAAGTCGTTTTTCTTGTTGTAGGGGAAGATTTAGAGGATCCAGACGTGGATAGCTACATCATTGAAGAGGAGCTTGGTGCAAAAACGCTTTAGAGGTGACGATAATGAGAAACTCGGCCTTTATTGTGATATTAGCATGTTTCTTGACTTTGATGGTTTTAGTTTCTGATTTTGTACATAGTGAATGTTGTTAAGACATAGAATCATGCTAGGATTACATGACAAAGACTTTCACATGCTTTGATGGTTCTGTAGTCATCATAAAAAGAGCTATAGAATCGGTGGCAAAGGTACCACTCCTCAAAGCCGTGGTGAGGAACGGATCGAACCAACTTCTTAAAACGGGCCCATGCTTCAGGGAATTCCTCATCAGATCCTTGCCAGAACATATGAATTTGATCTCTCATAGCTTCGGTTTTTGCCGGCGAAAAGTACTGTTTGTAAAAAGCCAATGCCAGAGATGTCCAATCTGTAACGCTAGCTGCTTCCATATCAAGGTAACGAATCCATTCACGCGCAGAATCTTTCAAGGAGAAACGAAAAAACATCTCCTTAACCTTATCTCGCTCTCCCGCCGATATGGGTGCGGAACAAAAATAATCTGTAAATAGCTCCAAATGCTTCAAAGGATCCTCATCTGGTAGACCTGCAAACTGTTTTTGCTCCAATAATTTGATATAGGAGAGATAAAAATCAACGGGGGGAATAAATCCCCCTGGGAGGTGGTGTGCTGCTGGCTGAAGATTATCAGAAATAGTAGACATGATCGCAATAGCACTGAGAGTACTCAAGCCTTCCTCTCAAAAACCTGTCTTCTGAAACAAAACTAGAAGACAAGGTAAGAACGGTCTTAAGGAACCTAAGTTCCTTAAGACAAGAAAAAAAATAAACTAAAAACTAACAAACAAAATTATACCGTCTCCCCGGCAACGGCGCCAAAATTTGATACCCGTCGTTGTGGGTGTCAAAGATAAAATTTATAAACCAAACTAAAACTATAGATAGTGATAGTAAGGGTCGAACCACAGAGAGACAAGGTTAATTTCGTTTGCTAATTTTTAATCTATAAAATAGTAATAAGAAGAGGGGTGTTTTGATTGTTGCTAAGTCTAAACAAATATAAAATAAAACAAGTAAATAAAGATGAAAATAAACTATAATAAAAGAGATGCTAGGATGTTTGGGTAATAAACAGCTAAGATAATATAAATCCTAAGTCAACATGTATAGCAGTCGCGTAAGGGGCGTAACATATCCTTTAGGTCTATGCTACCTAATAGCTCCTTTCGGTCTATGCTATTAGTTCCTAGGTCTCACAATTATTGGGTGTCAACAATAAGGGTGATCCCTAAATTCTAGGTCACAAACCTTTCAGTCTTAAGTAACCTATCCGTCTTAAGATGTAAACCAATGCCCTTCCCAAATCTCTCAATCTTGGGTAGGTCAATACTAACATCCTACAAGTCTCCTTTTGGTCTCATTGTAGGTTATTATAGTCTGCAAATTAAAGCGAAACAAAATTCATACGCGTGTCGGTCGACCGACCAGCTAACCCGGTCGGCCGACCTCCACCCTGCAACATGTCGGTTCGAGATTTAAACTACCTTCGCATATTTACTCCCTACATCCTAACATATGAAATTAGCTACTCATAACTATTGAAACAATAATAAAAATAGGAATAAACATGGAAATTATAAAGAACATCAATCTAAACATGCAATAATAACAAAGGAAATTAAAATAAGGGAAAAAGGAGATTAGGAACTTTGGTTCCCCATGGTTAAAACAAGTTAATGAAAGGTAAAATAATCAAATAACACAATCCCAAGGAACAAAGAATAAACCTTTAGGTCAATATTCTACCCAATCCTTACGGTCTTAGGGTTCCTAGAAAGGCACTAAACTTTCGTTCAAGGGCAATCCCAAAGTTGTTGTTAAACTAATCCTAACAATCTTTCAATCTAAAAGAATTAGTTTACCAACAACAATGGGGGATTGGTAATTTAATCATAAAACTATCAAAATCAAGTTTTTACCATGGTTCCCCTAATTCCTAATCACAAGAATTAGCTATGCATAATCTTAATCATAAAATTAACAATAACAAGAATTAAGAACATCAAAGGAATTAACATAATAAAAGATGATAATAAAGAGGAAACATGAATTGAGAAACAATAATAAGATGAACAACAAGATTAATTGAAAAGGAAAGATTGAATTGTAGCAAACTTACAACTTAATTGGAAATCTAAGAACAAAGATGAAAACTTGGTAAATCTTCTCTCTAACTATGGATTTTCTCTAATTGGGGCTCGATTATAATTCTATGATAGATAACTAGATTAAGAACTTGATGGATATCTTCATGATTAACCCTAATTACGAAATTTGGCTTAAAAAGGCAGAAATAAAGAGTTTCCCAATGACCTAAACACTTTAATGGGCTTCGCGGAAACTTCTGGGTCGGTGCTGTGGTCGGTCGACCAATATTTTCGGTCGGTCGACCGCTTTACGGATTTTATGCAATTTCTGGGCTTCAGGCAAATTCTGGGCTTTTTCAATAGGCACCTGGTCGATCGACCTACTTTGTTGGTCGGTCGACCAACTGTCGGGACTGCAGCGCGCATCGTTCTTAAAACAGCTGCCATTTCTTCGTTACTTATCGAAATCAAGCGATTCTCGCGGCGTTGGAAAGCTAAGAGGATAAGATTTCACCTCCAACTGGAATCACTCCATTATCAGCTCTAGAACCCGAGATATAGCCATTTGAAACAGGCTGCAATGTCGTGGATCGATTCTTTGCTTGTTAAAGCTATCTTTAGGCCTTGAAATGTGCGCTAGGCTTCGTTCCTTCTTGTCCTTAGTCATAAAAAGTCCCGAGGGCATAAATTTGGTATAAAATCGTCCCTTTTTCCGCGTAAGTCTGCAAAAGAGCATAAAAATACGAAAGTAGACAATTGTTGGGAAATAAAGGCTAAAACATAGTAAATGAGCGACAAAATGCGTGTAAAAATAGATGTAAAACATCATAAAATAGGCACGCATCAAATTCCCCAAACCAAACCTTGCTTGCCCTCAAGCAAGTAATAGACTCGATCTTAACTAATGGAACGATTTCAACCTCAGAGCCAAATTTACATGTAAGCCTAAACCAATGCCAAGTACAAAATGAGAAAGTATTTAAATCATGCAAACGAGTTATGGTGTTGTCAGACTTACAAAAAGAAAGACTATAGAGACTTTATACCATGGACTCTCGCGGTACGCTCGAGACACTCATGTAGCAAAGGGTGAGTATATGTAAAAGATAGAAAGAAGTAATTTTGTAGAGACACTCACCTAACTGCGACCCATGAAAACATGCCTGCAATCTAACATGAACAAAAATTCTACAACTTCGTATAACAATCTCATTAAGTGACCCAGATACATGCAATTGGGGTAATAAAAGATATGTGAGGTAAAAGGTAAAAAGTGGTTAAGATGTTTTTGGATCCGTGGGGTTAGTAGCCAAGCTAGTAAAACCGGTTCCCAACAACATATTTCACAACTTTTGATATTAAGAAAGTGCTCTTTTGTAGCACAACTCTCACATTATAAATAAGAAAGGACTCCCAAATATTTTGAATGAGGTACGGGAGTGATAACACATAAAAGAAAGGAATTTGGAACAATTTTTTTTCTGATGCTGTCAGTTGGTCGACCGACCTATGAAGGTGGTCGGTCGACTGACTTTGTACGTTTTTGACTTTTTTTCGTTTTTTTCTTTTCTTTCTTTCTTTTTTCTGAATTTTTCTGTTCTTTTTCTTTTCTTGCTTTCTTTCTTTCCTTCTTTCTTTTTTCTTTTTGCTCATGATAGCAAACAAACCAGGATGCCTCAAAATAAACCAAAGACCACAAATACTGGCTTGGAAGGGTAGGCTAAGTATGGGATGTAGTTTTGGGGGAATAAAAAGGCAATTTTGGCTATGTAAGGCTTATGGGTAAATAAGAGAAAAGGGATCCCAAATGCACGTATCAAGACTCACAAAACGAGAAAGTAAAACAAGTATGTAGCAATTCAAGTTCATGTTTACGCATATTGATGTAACATGTTCCAAGGGGAGTACTACTCACATCCTAGACAACCGGTTTAATAATGAAACCAGGAATAAGGCTCTAAAACTCAGAATGTATAGTAGGTTGCCAAGGTATAAGTCAAGTCTCAAGATACGCAAGTTAACAAAAACTCGTAGATATGCAAAAGACTTTCATACTAAAACAAGTTGACAAGGCAAGATAAAGGCATAAACATGTAAGAAAGCAAAATCATCCTTGAAATACTTTCGTTCCGACTCGACCTATATGATAAAATAAACGTGCATTTTTTTGGAATTTTTTGAATTTTTTCTATTTTTTTGAATTTTTTGCTTTTGTATAGGTAAGGAAAATAAAGAAAAGAACAATGCAAGACAGAAATGCAGTAAACGTGTGACAGAATGCAATGCATGTAACACGAAACCATTCCCCAAACCAACCCGCACAATGTCCCCATTGTGCATTAGCCTAAGTAAAGGTTTCAGAAAAATAAAAGAAAGATGCAAAGAGAATAAAACCTAGGAAAAACTGGAAAGAACTCGATGGATTATGAAGCGCATGAGAAAAACCTCCCCAAACCAGCGTAAGCTGGGAGGTTTTGGTGGCTAGCAGTGCCACTCAAGTACCCAAGAACGGTTGCACGGTTCCCGAGGAAGAAATCGAAAGACTGCGACAGATCGGTAGGTCGACCGACCAAGAGAACAGGTCGACCGACCTTCCTGTAAAGTACAGAAAATTTCAGCAATGCGGCGACTAGGTCGACCGACTGGTGTAACTGGTCGGTCGACCGTCTTTGTCCCAGCGGTCTTCGTTTTTCTTCGTAGAACCTGAAAAAGCAAGAAAAATATGCGCCCAACAAATGCGCAAGATCCCAGAACCAAGCCTAAAATATCTCAAACGAAGCAACAAAATTAAAAAGAGTCTAAGTCTAAAAACAAGAAAATAAATAGTCCAACAAAAAACTGAAATAAAATACTAAACAAGAACTACGACTCAGCAGCAAGATACCCCAAAGTAAGGCACTTGGCTAAAATAGGTCCTTTCAGCAGTACTGACCGCTACTCTGGGCTTCCAGACAACAGGCCTAGCCGGAGGAAGGGTATCTGGTGTCGCATAAGCTATGACACGCTTCTTTACTTTGCCCGACCGGTCTTTTTCAGCAACTTGCTCCAATTTCGTCTCCCCAGTATCTCCAGGATCTCCTATGCCCTTTTTATCATGACCTGCAACAACAGAAATAATAGGATGGTCCTCCAATTTCCTCTTACGCTCAAGGCCCTTGACGATCTCCAATATTTTTCCGAACTGAAGCTCCAATTTTACTTTCTCTAAATAATCCGGATACGGGACTGCAATGCTTGTCGCACAATCAGCAATCTTTGGCTCTTTTAACTTCAGAATCTCCGTCGAGTTAGTGATGAGAGGAGAGTTAGGTAGCTCAGGAGGCGAATCCACAATAGGAACACTGGTGAGGTCTTGAATGAGGGAAGGATCCAGCGATTCGGGAATAGAAACTGCATTCTGCTCAGGAACAGTGGTCGGTCGACCGGGTACAGCGGTCGGTCGACCAGGTTCTGTATTATCGGAAATTTTCTGTTCTGCAGAAACCAATCTCACTTCAGGTGTCGAGGTCGGTCGACCTGATGTTGTGGTCGGTCGACCTTCTGACCTATGCACGGCATCAATTTCTTCGTCCCGAACTATGGCAGCATCATCCTTTGGGGTTGGTCCCTCATAAGCTTTCTCAAGTTCTTCGGAACAGGCGTTATTGGATGTTTCAGGTGTGGCAACATGACTTATTTCAATATTTGTTTTCAGCGAATCCCCACATGAATTTCCATTTTCACCTCTACGAACCGCCAACTCCTCAATAGTAACCCAACCCTTGTTAGCAGCTACATTATAAAATCTACCAATTGTAGTTGAATCAAGGATGGCTCTGTAGTCATCATACAAAGAGCTATAGAATCGGTGGCAAAGGTACCACTCCTCAAAGCCGTGGTGAGGAACGGATCGAACCAACTTCTTAAAACGGGCCCATGCTTCAGGGAATTCCTCATCAGATCCTTGCCGGAACATATGAATTTGATCTCTCATAGCTTCGGTTTTTGCCGGCGAAAAGTACTGTTTGCAAAAAGCCAATGCCAGAGATGTCCAATCTGTAACGCTAGCTGCTTCCATATCAAGGTAACGAATCCATTCACGCGCAGAATCTTTCAAGGAGAAACGAAAAAACATCTCCTTAACCTTATCTCGCTCTCCCGCCGATACGGGTGCGGAACAAAAATATTCTGTAAATAGCTCCAAATGCTTCAAAGGATCCTCATCTGGTAGACCTGCAAACTGTTTTTGCTCCAATAATTTGATATAGGAGAGATAAAAATCAACGGGGGGAATAAATCCCCCTGGGAGGTGGTGTGCTGCTGGCTGAAGATTATCAGAAATAGTAGACATGATCGCAATAGCACTGAGAGTACTCAAGCCTTCCTCTCAAAAACCTGTCTTCTGAAACAAAACTAGAAGACAAGGTAAGAACGGTCTTAAGGAACCTAAGTTCCTTAAGACAAGAAAAAAAATAAACTAAAAACTAACAAACAAAATTATACCGTCTCCCAGGCAACGGCGCCAAAATTTGATACCCGTCGTTGTGGGTGTCAAAGATAAAATTTATAAACCAAACTAAAACTATAGATAGTGATAGTAAGGGTCGAACCACAGAGAGACAAGGTTAATTTCGTTTGCTAATTTTTAATCTATAAAATAGTAATAAGAAGAGGGGTGTTTTGATTGTTGCTAAGTCTAAACAAATATAAAATAAAACAAGTAAATAAAGATGAAAATAAACTATAATAAAAGAGATGCTAGGATGTTTTGGTAATAAACAGCTAAGATAATATAAATCCTAAGTCAACATGTATAGCAGTCGCGTAAGGGGCGTAACATATCCTTTAGGTCTATGCTACCTAATAGCTCCTTTCGGTCTATGCTATTAGTTCCTAGGTCTCACAATTATTGGGTGTCAACAATAAGGGTGATCCCTAAATTCTAGGTCACAAACCTTTCAGTCTTAAGTAACCTATCCGTCTTAAGATGTAAACCAATGCCCTTCCCAAATCTCTCAATCTTGGGTTGGTCAATACTAACATCCTACAAGTCTCCTTTTGGTCTCATTGTAGGTTATTATAGTCTGCAAATTAAAGCGAAACAAAATTCATACGCGTGTCGGTTGACCGACCAGCTAACCCGGTCGGCCGACCTCCACCCTGCAACATGTCGGTTCGAGATTTAAACTACCTTCGCATATTTACTCCCTACATCCTAACATATGAAATTAGCTACTCATAACTATTGAAACAATAATAAAAATAGGAATAAACATGGAAATTATAAAGAACATCAATCTAAACATGCAATAATAACAAAGGAAATTAAAATAAGGGAAAAAGGAGATTAGGAACTTTGGTTCCCCATGGTTAAAACAAGTTAATGAAAGGTAAAATAATCAAATAACACAATCCCAAGGAACAAAGAATAAACCTTTAGGTCAATATTCTACCCAATCCTTACGGTCTTAGGGTTCCTAGAAAGGCACTAAACTTTCGTTCAAGGGCAATCCCAAAGTTGTTGTTAAACTAATCCTAACAATCTTTCAATCTAAAAGAATTAGTTTACCAACAACAATGGGGGATTGGTAATTTAATCATAAAACTATCAAAATCAAGTTTTTACCATGGTTCCCCTAATTCCTAATCACAAGAATTAGCTATGCATAATCTTAATCATAAAATTAACAATAACAAGAATTAAGAACATCAAAGAAATTAACATAATAAAAGATGATAATAAAGAGGAAACATGAATTGAGAAACAATAATAAGATGAACAACAAGATTAATTGAAAAGGAAAGATTGAATTGTAGCAAACTTACAACTTAATTGGAAATCTAAGAACAAAGATGAAAACTTGGTAAATCTTCTCTCTAACTATGGATTTTCTCTAATTGGGGCTCGATTATAATTCTATGATAGATAACTAGATTAAGAACTTGATGGATCTCTTCATGATTAACCCTAATTACGAAATTTGGCTTAAAAAGGCAGAAATAAAGAGTTTCCCAATGACCTAAACACTTTAATGGGCTTCGCGGAAACTTCTGGGTCGGTGCTGTGGTCGGTCGACCAATATTTTCGGTCGGTCGACCGCTTTACGGATTTTATGCAATTTCTGGGCTTCAGGCAAATTCTGGGCTTTTTCAATAGGCACCTGGTCGATCGACCTACTTTGTTGGTCGGTCGACCAACTGTCGGGACTGCAGCGCGCATCGTTCTTAAAACAGCTGCCATTTCTTCGTTACTTATCGAAATCAAGCGATTCTCGCGGCGTTGGAAAGCTAAGAGGATAAGCTTTCACCTCCAACTGGAATCACTCCATTATCAGCTCTAGAACTCGAGATATAGCCATTTGAAACAGGCTGCAATGTCGTGGATCGATTCTTTGCTTGTTAAAGCTATCTTTAGGCCTTGAAATGTGCGCTAGGCTTCGTTCCTTCTTGTCCTTAGTCATAAAAAGTCCCGAGGGCATAAATTTGGTATAAAATCGTCCCTTTTTCCGCGTAAATCTGCCAAAGAGCATAAAAATACGAAAGTAGACAATTGTTGGGAAATAAAGGCTAAAACATAGTAAATGAGCGACAAAATGCGTGTAAAAATAGATGTAAAACATCATAAAATAGGCACGCATCAACCCCCATTTATTTAAGAGCCTTTAGCAAGACATTCTCAAATAAATAGAGCTGTTACCATCTCGGAATGTCCGAGGTAGTGAATAACAAAGTAAAACAACCAAAGGACTTTATATAAAACTGATTAAATTTGAACTTTTGATATTACAACTACTACGCAAAGAATAAAAGTACAACTGATTACATCTAAGTATGTGATCTAACTCTAAGTAGGTACAAGCCATGTCTTTCTCCATGCCCAAGCTCCTAATCCGTCTGTCTCTGACTTGTGGAATCTACTCCCCATTCCGGATCATCGTAGGTGTACACGAATACACTGTCAACCTCGCGGTTGAGTAGGAAAACACAAAATAGATAATGCAACAATTATGATATGCAAATGCAATGATATGCTCGAGCTCAATCTCAATCTCAATCACAATCTCAAACCCGAAACACCAATCTCAAACCCGAAACACCAAGCCATACCGAACCTCCCGGTAGACTATAATCGGTCATCACCGAACACCAGCTCAATAGCTGATAAGACACCAGGCCTGGTCTGCAGAACCACCCTGGGCTTTATACCAAATCAATATCCGTTCCGTAACTTTCTCTGTAACCAATGCATATGCCATGCTCATGAATGCAACAATACTCTTAATCAATCATGTTATTAAATAAATAAATGCTCATGCCGATAATAATAATCAACACTCAATCCAAACAATATCATTCTCATATTACTCATGCTCAGCATCCATAACACACAATCCAACAACCATTCATAACACATCATAGAGTATAGTGCCAGTGTAACCTACCTGGATAGCAATATTATCCCATCACGCAGCTAACATCTAATGAGTAGAATCACTCGATCACATACTCAACACCTAATAAAATAATATACATAATTACTAACTACTATAACTATGTAAACAAATATAATATATCACTTGTTCAAATTAACGATTCAAATTATATATTGTGCATAACGAGACCGTATTAAATATGACTACTTCCATTAACTTAAACAACTCGTCCTTATTACTTTTATAACCAACTTCAATTGAATAAACGGACATTGAAAACATAGTCAACTATCAATAATCGTCACATTCTTGTATAAAATTTACTTAACAACTTTAATAATTAAAACAGGAGTAACATTTTACTAATATTAACCATACTTGATATTGACCATATAATAACAACCATACAATAATAATATCTACTAAAAAATAATATCAATAAAAATAATAACTCTAATAATAATAATAATAATATTAATAATAAGGATAAACAATAGTAGATTAGTGGTGTAGTAATAATAATAATAATAATAATATAATAATAATAATAATAATAATAATAATAATAATAATAATAAGGATAAACAATAGTAGATTAGTGGTGTAGTAATAATAATAATAATATTAATAATAATAACCACCGCAACAAAACGAGAACAGCAACAAACCCGACAACAGCAACATCGAAACCGAACAGACCCGACACCAACTTCGCGACACCACCGACACTATCTTGGTCCCTCACCACCGACACCACTGGCCCCAACCTAAAGTTCGTATTACCCACTACAACTTCCACCCATATGTCACCACCAAAGACCGTCCTAACCGCCCTAAACAGGTTGTCAAAACAGCCTACACACACTGTCCATCACTACTTTCAGCCACCATCTCAACTCCTTTTCTCACGCCTCTCTCTCTCTCCACCGTGTCCAACCGCTCCACTGCCCATCACCGTGGTTACCACCAACCCACGGTGGTCTCATAGGAGATAAAGGTGACTTTTCGATCCCCCAAAAACCCCATCAAAAACAGCCCCAAACCTAACACTAAACTGGTCGTTACACCCTGTTTTTACCCTCTTCCTATTCCCTTCTGTTTCCGACCACCACATCCCTAGCCTTCACCTACGGCCACCACAGTGTCTCACGGTGGTTGTCACTACTCTAATAAACATTACACGACCAAAACCAGATGCAAAACTTTCCTCTAACCAAACCGAAAACCCAACACAAGCAGTCCGCAACAAGGTGTTTCATTATCCTCTGTTTTCGGTCGCCTCTAAACCTGCCGTCAAAATAGGGTGTTCCGGCCACCATGAGCCACCCTACCATAACCACGCTAAACTATAAACACCCTAGGACGACTACCCCGAGACTCGTATCAAAACTAAATCAGAAAGCATTCGTATAAAGCAATTAAAAGACGAAACATAGGACTAAGTCGAAACATGAATACGAGTTTGTCTTACAAAGACGATAACAATGATGAAGGTGGTTGATGTTCTCGTTCTTCCTCTCCCAGGGTGACAGATAAGGATTAGGTTTTTTTTTTTTTTTTTAATTTTTTTTTTTGTCGATGGATGGAGGCAATCAAAAGAGTGATATGTCAAGAATAGGGTTCATGTTTGTCGATGGATTAGCTAGGGTATGGGTTTGGGTTGTGGTAAATGGTACATAGAGTAAACATGTGAGCCCACTTATCTTATTACTCGGCCCATCACGCATCCCGAGACATTCTAACACGTTCTCAACTCGTGACTTAAATCAACGAGTACGTATAATTAATTATACTAATTAATTTAATTACAAGAATACAAAATTATTAGTATGGTAGTATTGTAGTGCATATAATATAAATTATAGAAATATTAAAATATTATCACATAGGAATATATAAAAAAAGTATTTAAATATAATTACGACTTTAACAAATAAAAGGAATTAAGTATAGATGAGAACTATTCATAAAATAGAAATTTATTTAATTATAAATATATTATTAAAATTAAAGAAATACGAATGAAATCCCATTTTATGAAATAATCATCAAATATAAAATGATTATGAAATGAGAAATAATCGTAGAAATACGATTTATAAAAATAATAATAGTTTACGTAAAATACTTCATAAACGTTTCGTTTGAAATACGTGTATAAAACATGGTTTGACCACCGTTGACCGAGGCTAACATACGGGGTATTACACTTTCCCACCAAATAATTGGTGTATCCTAATTACGTCGATCATACGTGAGGCACAATGACCCGAATTCCCAACATATTCCCTTTCCTTGATTTTTATCACAACCCGTGTTTATTTTCATATTTTTACTCTCCTGTGCATATCTATATCTCGTAGTTTAGTTATCAATCTTAAAACCCCCTAGATTGTGACCATAGGTAAAAACCGATAGTCGAACAAGTTCGCTTTCCTGAGGAGACTGACCCTATTTGCCACAAGCTTCTGTTAGTAGTACCTAGGTATTTATTTTTGGTGCATAAACGACACGCATCACACTCCTCTTCGTGATGATCTCCTCTCAAACTGTCTAGAGGTCTCAGCTAGCTCTGTGATAACCTCCCACAAGCAGAGTGAATCATACGACGATCATCTATGTAACATCCCGTATTTTCATAAATTATATTTTAAAGGTTTTAAATTATTTCTACGGAATAAAATAATATTTTAATATTTAATAATTTATTTTAAATAATCCGTAAGATCCGTCTTAAGAACCTTAAGTCCATAAGACGAATATAACTTGGCAAATTAAGTCCGTCTCATAAAATCCCGTTCACTTTCAAAAGCCCGTTTCCATTTAAACGGAAAAGGACAATTATAACCCTAAACCCCATTTGATATGTCGACTTAATCATTTTCACAAAAATAAGAACACTGTTTCCATTTTCTCATTTTCTCCTTCAAATCCTTCAACCATCAATTCGATTTTCAGTCATCATCCGATTTCCAAACCAAGGCAACTTATACATTTCTGAAATCCTCTTGAAATTTGCAAGACATCTATCACTTTCAATTTCCATTTCATCCAACTTGAAAAATGGCCTGTTTTTGGTAGAATCCGATTTTAGCTTCTCAAAGTCGTTTTTCTTGTTGTAGGGGAAGATTTAGAGGATCCAGACGTGGATAGCTACATCATTGAAGAGGAGCTTGGTGCAAAAACGCTTTAGAGGTGACGATAATGAGAAACTCGGCCTTTATTGTGATATTAGCATGTTTCTTGACTTTGATGGTTTTAGTTTCTGATTTTGTACATAGTGAATGTTGTTAAGACATAGAATCATGCTAGGATTACATGACAAAGACTTTCACATTCTTTGATTGTGTTTTATGTGCTTAGATGATGAAATTTCAGAAATCTTATGCTTAAGACGAATACAAAGCATGAACTTGTTATGGTGTTAATGTGGAAATTGATACTTGCTTTTGATGTAAATAAGTATTATAGATGCTGGGTAATATGTGTTGGTTGCAATTCTAGAAGTTGGAATCGATTTGTGAAGATTTGAGTCACATGGGAAATTATGCGATTTTCGTGCAGAGACTCTGAGTCGGTAGGCTGACCGGCAGCCGGTCGGCCGGCTCAGAGTCTAAGTTGAGATTTTGAATGCTTGAGTATGGGAAAGAATTCTGAGCCGGCAGGTCGGCCGCCATTCGACCGGCTCAGAATCCTTCTTGGGATTTTGGGAAATTTAAAGAAAGGCTTTGGGAGGGACTCCCAGCCGGCAGACCGGCAGGCAGTCCACCGGCTGAGAGCCTCTCCCTTTTTTTGTGGATTTTGAAGTAAAGCTTGTGGGAAGGGACTCCCAGCCGGCTGACCGGCAGACGGTCCACTGGCTGAGAACCTCTTCTCCTTGTTTCCAGTTTGTAAAGAAGGCATGGGAAGGGACTCCCAGCCGGCTGACCGGCAGACGGCCCCAGACCGGCTGAGAGCCTCTATTCTCATTAAACAGTTTATCACTTTCGAATGGTTAATCGGTTTTGTTTGAGATTCGTTCCGTGTACCTTTTATGTGTGTTTGAGGTCCCCGGAGGATGGGCGACACTATATTGGGTTCGGGCATGGAGAGAGGATAGAGACCCCCCGGTCGGGTAACCGAAAGGGAAACCGACTCCCCATCATCTTAGTTCCCGGGATCAATTAAGTGTTGTTTAGTGATATAAGAGATTAGAACTATAGGTTAGTTTCTATCTTTGGATGTTATTGGATTGATGCGTGTTAAGGTATGCCTTAAGCTGGCCTCTGAGCTTAACCCGTGAGTTGTATGTCGCGTGATGGGATATGTGTTAAGTTCACCTCTGGACCCATTACGTGTTTGCTTGTGGCGTGTCAGGATATGTGTTGAGTTCACTTCTAGACCTGACACGTGATCGGTTGTCGTACATGGGATATGTGTTAAGTTACCTCTGGACCCGGTGTGTGATAGCTGTGTATTGGGATATGTGTTAAGTTCACCTCTGGACCCAATACTTGTTTGTAGAAGTGGGATATGTGTTAAGTTCACCTCTGTACCCATTGCTTTTGGATGTATATTGGGATTTGTATCAAGTTCACCTCTGGACTCGACATTTGTTTGTAGTGGGATATGTGTTAAGTTCACCTCTGGACCCATTACTGAGTTGTGTATAGGGATACGTGTTAAGTTCGCCTCTGGACCCTTTACTTGGATTGTATGTTGGGATATGTGTTTAGTTCACCTCTGGACCCGACATTGTTTTGGTAGTGGGATATGTGTTAAGTTCACCTCAAGACCCATTACTTGTGTTTATTGATATCAAGGTCTATTCCTTAAGTTCACCTCTGAGTCCTTGTCAGTGAAAGTAATTTAATATCTGGGTTATGTCTTAAGTTGACCGTTGAACCTTTATACTTGCTATGTTATATCTGCTTGCCTAGAGTTGGTACAGTGTCAGATATAGATGTTGATATTGATGAGTATGGTACTTTGACTTTGGTATTGTTCATCTAAGGCATTGGATGACTCTTTAGTCAGTTTCGTAAATAGTTTGGACTGAAAGACCCCCCGGCCGGGCAACTGGCTCTCTTTCCAAATGGTTTCCGAAGTTGGTTGAGAGCCTTGCATTAGTGATTGAATGATGATATGAGATTCAGTTGTTGAGATTATATACTTCACATATTTATATATGTTGGAGTATTCTGTTTGTATTTCTGTGTTACATGCCGTTACAAAAGGTGGCTAGGAGAACTCTAGTCACTCCCCACTGATTGTGGCGTACATGTTTACATGTATGTAGGTACATGCAGGAGGTTGGCAGGGGTTGCTGAGAGCTAGCAAGCGATGATCCGCTTATCATCGATGTGACTTACACACTTCGTAGCTAGACTCTAGACTTTTGATACAGTTGTTGTTTTGAGTGCCTGTAGAGATGTACCATCCCAGGCTGTTTGTATATATTTACTTTCCGTACTTAGACAGTCATACTTATCTATTTCTGTTTATATCTGTTTCATTTTTCAGTTGTTAATTCACCTTGCATGTTAATTATGTTAAAAAGTTTTAATTCCGCTGCATTTTTAGTACTTTATTTGATTTTTATTTCCGCTTTCGCGAGGGGTTTTACAGTTGGTATCAGAGCATTGTTGCTCCCGATGCACTCATGTGACCCCCAACCTTAACTTGACCATATAAATAAATAATGAATGAGAGATGGGGTAGACGTAAGGATTTATATTGTAGTCTTTGTGTGATTGTTAATTTCTAAGTTAACACTTGCTTTCTTTTGAAGGATGGTGAGGACTACAGCTGCTGAGAATACTATAATGCAAGCACTTCATCAGTTGCTTGAGAACGAGAGACAGCAGGCAGAGACTGTTCCTCCTCCTCCTCCACCGCCAGGCAATGAGGCCAACCGGCCTGGTAGCTTCTCTTGGATAGCATTACAGATGTGCAGGAGCCACGTGAAGACTTATGGTGGCGAGGTTGATCCGGTAGCTCTTACTGAGTGGTTCCGTGAGATGGAAAAGAGCTTCACCATGTACTCGGTAGGCAGAGAGGATAGAGTGCGACTAGCCACTCACTTTTTGACCTTAGAGGCCGACAGATGGTGGGCATTGACTGGACCGACTTTCATTCTGGATCCTTTATTTGACTGGGAGGCTTTTAAGGATAAGCTCGAGACGATATTTTATCCTAAGTAGCTTAGATCGCAGAGGCTTAAGGAGTTCATGGACTTGAAGCAGGGAAAGATGTCCGTTCAGCAGTACACCGACAAATTTAACCAGCTTGCGCATTTCGCTTCAAAGTTTGTTAGGGATGAGGCTGAGAGAGTTTACTTCTATCGGGGGATGTTGGGGCCACGCATCGAGAGTATGGTCCGCCGTGACTCGACTTCTTTCGTTGAGGTTTATGATGATGCTATTTGGGCAGAGAGTTCCATTCGTGCTATAGATGCTTAGACCCGAGTTACTGCTACTAGTGTGACTTCTCACCAGAGGTCTGTCTACCAGGGGAAGAGACCATTTGTTCCATCCACTTCTTCTCCTTCTTCTCAGAAGAAGCGATTCGAGAGGTTCTCTACACCTGTTGTTAAGACCATCGTTCACACGGATACAACTTCTAGTGTTTGCCACCGTTGTGGTAAACCTTCTCATCCGGGTTTCGACTGTTTCAAGAATTCCTATAAGTGTTTCACCTGCAATGGATTTTGGCATCGATCTTATGAGTATCCTGAGAGGAACACCGCACTTGGCAAGGCTGCCACTGCTACTACAGCGACTAGAGGAGGTAAGGCTAAGGGGAAGATCTTCGTGATGACTAGAGCAGAGGCCGAGGCTCATCCAGACATTGTTGCCGGTATCTTTTCTGTTCTTGGCGCTGAGTGCCTGATTTTATTTGATACTGGTGCGTCTCTATCATTCATATCGACCCAATTTGCCGACAGACTAGCTCTGGAGTCTTCTGTTGTTGAGGAGACTTCTATCTCATTGCCTTCGGGAGATGTTTTCTCCTGCTCTTCTTCCCATAGGGATGTTCCGATTATTATTGGTCAAGCCACATTTCCAGCGGACTTAATGAGATTTCCTCTCGAGGAATTTGACATTATCCTCGGTATGGATTGGTTGTCGCGACCAGAAAATATGCTTGAGGAGTTCTTCAGGAGTTCGTGTTTCCTATAGGGGAACTCGCCCTCAAAAGGGTGTTCGTGTTATTTCTTCAATGAAAGCTTCCCATCTTCTTAGAAAGGGTTGCCAAGCCTTCATGTGTGTTGTTTCAGCTGCTAAGCCATCGCTACCGAAGCTTGAGGATATAGCTATTGTTCGTGAGTTTCCAGATGTTTTCCCAGAAGAGTTGTCAGGGATACCGCCTGAGAGAGATGTGGAGTTTACTATTGAGTTTGTTCCAGGTACCGGACCTATATCTAAGGCTCCCTACCGTATGGCTCCACCTAAGTTGAAAGAGTTGAAGCAGCAATTAGAAGAGATGATTGAGAAGGGATTCATTAGACCGAGTGCTTCTCTTTGGGGTGCTCCAGTTCTTTTCGTCAAGAAGAAAGATGGTTCCATGAGGCTTTGCATCGACTACAGAGAGTTGAACAGAGTCACCGTGAAGAACGGATATCCTTTTCCTAGGATTGATGACTTATTTGATCAGCTTAGAGGTGCTTCCAGATTTTCGAAGATTGACCTTCGTTCCAGTTATCATCAGATTCCAGTGAGAGAGGCCGATATTTCGAAGACTGCTTTCCGTACCAGATATGGGCACTTTGAATTCAATGTCATGCCTTTTGGTTTGACGAATGCTCCTGCTATCTTCATGGATCAGATGAACAGGACCTTCAGTGAGTTCTTAGACACTTATGTTGTGGTGTTTATTGATGATATCCTCATTTATTCGAAGACTGATGCTGAGTATGCCGAACATCTTCGATTGATACTTGGGATTTTACGTCGACAGAAGTGATTCGCGAAGTTCTCTAAGTGTGAGTTTTGGATATCTAAGGTTGCATTTCTTGGACATGTGATATCTAGTGAGGGAGTTATGGTTGATCCCGCAAATATTGAGGCCGTTGTTGATTGGGTGAGTCCCAAAGATGTGGGAGAGATTCATAGTTTCCTCGGTTTGGCTGGCTACTACCGTCGATTTGTTGACGATTTCTCTAGATTGGCTCGTCCGATGACTCAGGTATTGAAGAAAGAGGCTAAGTTTGTTTGGACAGATAAGTGTGAGAGCTTATTTCAGGAATTGAAGACCAGGTTAACTTCTGCTCCAGTTCTTGTTTTGCCAGAGATTGGTGTTGATTTCGATGTTTACTACGATGCTTCGATGTTAGGGCTTGGATGTGTGTTGATGCAGAGTGGTAAGGTGATTGCTTATTCTTCGAGACAGCTGCGAGTTCACGAGGTAAACTATCCGACGCATGACCTTGAGTTACCTGAGGTTGTTCATGCCTTGAAGATGTGGCGTCATTACTTGATTGGATCTCATTGTGGCATTTTCACGGATCATAAGAGTTTGAAGTACATTTTCACACAGAAGGACCTTAATATGCGACAGCGTCGATGGCTAGAGTTGGTTAAGGATTATGATATTGAGTTGTTGTATCACGAGGGTAAGGCCAATGTGGTTGCTGATGCGCTTAGCCGCAAGACTTCTCATTCGATGAATGTTATGCGTGTATTGCCCGAGGAGCTTTGTTCTAAGTTCCGGAAGTTGAGATTAGAGATGGTTGGTAGTGGTTTTGATTGGTTATCTGCTATGACTGCCGAGCCGACATTGTATTGGGAGATTCGCCAGGGTTTGCCTACAGATGCTGCTTTCCGGAAGATCGAGGCTAAGATTGCGAGTGGTGATGCACAAGACTTCGTGATTGGTTCTGATGGTTTTCTTCGGTTTCGAGGCCGGATGTATGTTCTAGGTGTGCCGGATTTGAGGAAGAGGGTTTTATATGAGGCTCACCTGACGCCTTATTCTGTTCATCCGGACGGCGAGAAGATGCACAAAGACCTAAGACTTCTATTTTGGTGGCCCGGGATGAAGAAGAACATTTTGGATTATGTGAGTAAGTGCCTGACTTGTCAACAAGTCAAGATCGAGCATAGGAGGCCACGTGGTTTGTTACAGCCGCTCCACGTTCCTCGATGGACTTCGTAACTGCATTGCCTAAGACAGTTGGAGGCAAGGATGCTATTTGGGTTGTGGTTGATAGGTTGACTAAGTGTGCTAGACGTGGGATATGGACCGCTTAGCCCGAGCTTATATTGCCGAGATCGTCCGTTACTATGGTGTCCCTTGAGAGATCGTTTCTAATCGTGATCCTCGTTTCTGTTCCATATTTTGGAAGGCTCTACAGGAGGCTATGTGTAGCCGTCTAGTGATGAGTACAGCATTTCATGCCGCAACTGATGGACAGTCCGAGAGGACTATTCAGACATTAGAGGAATTGCTCCGTGCTTGTGCACTTGATTTCCAGAGTTCGTGGGAACAATGTCTACCGTTAGTTGAGTTTTCCTACAACAACAGTTTCTACTCATCTATTGGTATGGCTCCGTATGAGGCGCTATATGGTAGGAAGTGCCGTAGCCCGTTCTGTTTGGATCAGGCGAGCGACGTGCACGACCTAGGACCGGACCAGTTGGCTGCGACGATTGATCACGTCCAGCTTATCAGAGCTAGGATGAAGGCCGTACAGGATCGACAGAAATCCTATGCTGATGTCCGTCGTAGACCTCTCGAGTTTGAGGTGGGTGACAGAGTTTTCCTTCGTGTTTCACCGATGAAGGGCGTCAAGAGGTTTGGCGTTAAGGGCAAGCTGAGCCCTAAGTATATTGGGCCGTTCAAGATCGTGAAGAGGATTGGTGCTGCTGCTTATCGACTGGACTTGCCTCCTAGTTTGGGCAAGGTCCATAGTGTCTTTCATGTTTCTCAGCTCGGCAAGTATGTTAGTGACCCTAGTCATGTGCTTCATAGAGAGATAGAGAACCTAGAGCCGAGTCTTGCTTTCGAGGAGCGTCCCGTGAAGATTCTAGACCGTCAGGACAGGAAGCTTAGGAGCAAGGTGGTGCCCTTAGTGAAGATCCTTTGGCGATGCGGCGATGTTGAGGACCAGACGTGGGAGACCGAGGCCTCGCTGCGTGGTACGCATCCTTCTATTTTCGATTGAGGTATAGTTATCTAGAATTTATCTCCGTTCGAGTTTCGAGGACGAAACTTTTTGAAGTTGGGGTGATTATAACATCCCGTATTTTCATAAAAGTTTTAAATTATTTCTACGGAATAAAATAATATTTTAATATTTAATGTTAATTTATTTTAAATAATCCGTAAGATCCGTCTTAAGAACCTTAAGTCCTTAAGACGAATATAACTTGGCAAGTTAAGTTCGTCTCATAAAATCCCGTTCACTTTCAAAAGCCCGTTTCCATTTAAACGGAAAAGGACAATTAAAACCCTAAACCCCATTTGATATGTCGACTTAATCATTTTCACAAAAATAAGAACACTGCTTCCATTTTCTCATTTTCTCCTTCAAATCCTTCAAGCTTCAATTCGATTTTCAGTCATCCTCCGATTTCCAAACCATGGCAAGTTATACATTTCTGAAATCCTCTTGAAATTTACAAGACATCTATCACTTTCAATTTCCATTTCATCCAACTTGAAAAATGGCCTGTTTTTGGTAGAATCCGATTTTAGCTTCTCAAAGTCGTTTTTCTTGTTGTAGGGGAAGATTTAGAGGATCCAGACGTGGATAGTTACATCATTAAAGAGGAGCTTGGAGCAAAAACGCTTTAGAGGTGACGATAATGAGAAACTCGGCCTTTATTGTGATATTAGCATGTTTCTTGACTTTGATGGTTTCAGTTTCTGATTTTGTACATAGTGAATGTTGTTAAGACTTAGAATCATGCTAGGATTACATGAGAAAGACTTTCACATGCTTTGATAGTGTTTTATGTGCTTAGATGATGAAATTTCAGAAATCTTATGCTTAAGAAGAATACAAAGCATGAACTTGTTATGGTGTTAATGTGGAAATTGATACTTGCTTTTGATGTAAATAAGTCTTATAGATGCTGGGTAATATGTGTTGGTTGCAATTCTAGAAGTTGGAATCGATTTGTGAAGATTTGAGTCACATGGGAAATTATGCGATTTTCGTGCAGGGACTCTGAGCCGGTAGGCTGACCAGCAGCCGGTCGGCCGGCTCAGAGTCAAAGAAGAGATTTTGAAAGCTCGAGTTTGGGGAAGGAAATCTGAGCCGACAGGTCGGCCGCCGGTCGACCGGCTTAGAATCCTTCTTGGGATTTTGGGAAAGTTTAAGAAAGGCTTTGGGAGGGACTCCCAGCCGGCAGACCGGCAGGCGGTGCACCGGTTGAGAGCCTCTCTCCTTTGTTTGTGGATTTTGAGGTAAAGGTTGTGGGAAGGGACTCCCAACCGGCTGACCGGCTGACGGTCCACCGGCTGAGAGCCTCTTCTCCTTGTTTCCAGTTTTTAAAGAAGGCATGGGAAGGAACTCCCAGCCGGCTGACCGGCAGACAGCCCCAGACCGGCTGAGAGCCCATGTTCTCATTAAACAGTTTATAACTTTCGAATGGTTAATCGGCTATGTTTGAGATTCGTTCCGTGTACCTTATATGTGTGTTTGAGGTCCCGGGAGGATGGGCGACACTATATTGGGTTCGGGAATGGATAGAGAATAGAGACCCCCCGGTCGGGTAACCGAAAGGGAAACCGGCTCTCCCTCATCTTAGTTCCCGGGATCAATTAAGTGTTATTTAGTGATATAAGAGATTAGAACTATAGGTTAGTTTCTATCTTTGGATGTTATTGGATTGATGCGTGTTAAGGTATGCCTTAAGCTGGCCTCTGAGCTTAACCCGTGAGTTGTATGTCGCGTGATGGGATATGTGTTAAGTTCACCTCTGGACCCATTACGTGTTTTGCTTGTGGCGTGTCAGGATATGTGTTGAGTTCACCTCTAGACCTGACACGTGATCGGTTGTCGTACACAAGATATGTGTTAAGTTCACCTCTGGACCCGGTGTGTGATAGCTGTGTATTGGGATATGTGTTAAGTTCACCTCTAGACCCAATACTTGTTTGTAGCAGTGGGATATGTGTTAAGTTCACCTCTGGACCCTTTACTTGGATTGTATGTTGGGATATGTGTTAAGTTCACCTCTGGACCCGACATTGTTTTGGTAGTGGGATATGTGTTAAGTTCACCTATGGACCCATTACCTGTGCTTATTGATATCAAGGTCTATGCCTTATGTTGACCTCTGAGTCCTTGTCAGTGAAAGTAATTTAGTATCTGGGTTATGTCTTAAGTTGACCGTTGAACCTTTATACTTGCTATGTAATATCTGCTTGCCTAGATTTGGTACAGTATCAGATATAGATGTTGATATTGATGAGTATGGTACTTTGACTTTGGTATTGTTCATCCAAGGCATTGGATGACTCTTTAGTTAGTTTCGTAAATAGTTTGGACTGAAAGACCCCCCGGCCGGGCAACCGGCTCTCTTTCCAAATGGTTTCCGAAGTTGGTTGAGAGCCTTGCATTAGTGATTACATGATGATATGAGATTCAGTTGTTGAGATTATATACTTCACATGTTTATATATGTTGGAGTATTTTGTTTGTATTTTTGTGTTACATACCGTTACAAAAGGTGGCTAGGAGAACTCTAGTCACTCCCCACTGATTGTGGCGTACATGTTTACATGTATGTAGGTACATGCAGGAGGTTGGCAGGGGTTGCTGAGAGCTAGCGAGCGATGATCCGCTTATCATCGATATGACTTACACACTTCGTAGCTAGACTCTAGACTTTTGATAGAGTTGTTGTTTTGAGTGCCTGTAGGGATGTACCATCCATGGCTGTTTGTATAAGAAGGGGAACGAGTAGTCTTACTAACATGTTCATATTATCTCGTCTTACTAATTTTACTAATTAATCTCATATTAATTTAGTTGATCTTATGCATGCAAAGTAAATGCGGAACAATAACGGAAATGGCCTTACAAACGGTCCGAAAAGTGCTAGGACGATCCTCCACGGAGCAACCAAATTAGCTTGACTCCTTTACGATGCACCAAGACCTACCCTTAAATACCGAGACACTAACACAAACTAGGTGACGGAAACGGTTGCCTTAAAACCGTGTACTAATACTATTATTAGTATATTTAAATATTATCCAAATAATATTTGAGAGTTTTATTTTCTTGCACTTAGAAAATATTTTTAGAGGATTTTGAGTTTTCTTTGTCTAGAAAACTTGTATCAGGATTAGTCCTTTAATATGTGAAGCATCACATATATAAAGAGGTGGAATAGTTGGGGTGGGTGTGTTTAGGCGTGTGAAAGGGGTTGCATGGGAAATGGATTTGATTCCCTTTTGTCTTATATATACGTAGGGTTGCATGGCTACTTATTAACCATCATACCCTAATTCATGATAATTTTATAAGATAAAATTAACCCATAACATACATATCACACGGCTCCCTTAAGAGTAAAATGGACTTCCATTTTACAATTTGCAATTTGTACAATTGTATAATTGTTGGGAAATGTGTCCTCAACAATAGTGCGATCACGTAATTAAATCTCATAACGAGAATGCGCAAGGGATGATACGAATTATTAGTCAACTGACCAACATTAATCGGTAATGATTGGCTAGCTAGAGTTTGACATTACTGTCGTATGACGGTGATGGTCAGTTGATCCCTTTAGGTCACACCTTTAGGACAATTCCCTTAATTGATAAAGTGATCAAATGTATATTGATACGATTTGATCATATTCCTTAAAACTCGTGTATCGAGAAATTAGAGGTTAAATCTTAATGTAAGATTTATGTTTAAAATTGAAACGTGTCAATTGTTAAACATTAAACGATATTTTATTATATCGTTATTAGAATGAATTGGGTTGAAATTGATACAAAAGTTGTAAATCGTATTGACGATAAATGATCATTTTACATTAGTAATTTCGAATTACTTATTAATTGAATAAATAAGATTTATTTAATTATAATATTTATGGGATAAATATTTATATGTTTTAAATGTACTAAAGTATTTTATATCTTAATGACATATAAGATGTCACACTTTATACAATTGTACATTTGACAAATTGTAAAATGAAGTCCATATTATGGACTATATGGCACGGCTAAGTAGTGATGGTGGTGTGGTTAATTAGTGTGTTAATTACTCTTTAATCATATGTTAGACATGTGCCTTGAGAACACTAACCTAGTAACCACCCTAGTGTCTTGAGAATGCAACTTGTTCCCTCTTTGACACTCCCTATGGCCGGCTCCCCTTCACCCTATGTTGCATGCTTAAGCTAATTAAATGGTCTTAATTCAAATAAGCATGCTTAGGGTAGATGTATAAAGATGATACATCATATTCATTCTATTTCTTCTTCTTGCCCTAGCCGAAAAATCACCAAGTAAGAAGAGATTTTCTACCTCTAAAATACTTATTATAAGATAATAAATTATACTATTTGTAGTATTAAAATTACATTCTAATAAGAGTGATTAGAATTACTTTAAGGAAGGAACCGATTCTAGTCTAGCATCAACAAAGATTCGGTTTATTAAGGGGTTGTCTTGGTGCATCCGGAGGAGGTATTCTAATTTGGGTACTCGGAGGATCATCCTAGCATATTCTTGGACCGTGTGTAAGGGTTCATTTTCTCCTCTTTCCGCATATAGTAGTGTGGGGAATAAAACGCGTATTCACCCTAAATTTGCAGGATTATAATGAAATATGCAATTGTGAATATCGTCATAAGATTAAAAACATGAGAAAAGAAGTACAACCTTTAGTCCTCGCGCAAAAGGCCTAAGAACAGGAATTAATGCAAATTCCCTCCTATAACTTGCACCCAAGACTTAGTTTGAGACGAGGCCGCGTGTGCTAGAAATCCTCTCCAATTGCCTTGCAATATAGGGAGAGCCCTTGAGGTTTTAGATGTGAGATCTGAGGTTTTGGGAAAAGAATGTCTCAAAACCCTAATTTTACCTTGAGATTATTTTACAGTGCAACAAGAGTCACTGACATAAGGAGACTCCTCCTCCTTATGTAGTTGTTTCGGCCGAATTGGGGTTTGGGTAGGAGTGGGCTTTCCACTCTTACCTTATCCCAATGCGTGATTCGACCCAATTGCTTAAATATAATTCGCGGGTTTATAATTATAAATCGTAACATGTTATCAGATATTAATACAGTCGATATATTAATAATGGTCTGATAAAATACAATATTGTATAATTACCCAAATTAATATAACTGTTTATATTAATACACGAATACAATATTTAATTATATATAACCGTTTATATTTAATTTACGAATTAATCTTGTAATCCGTATTAGCTAAAATTATTTAATCCGTATTAAATAATAATCTCAACATCTTATTGACTAATTTATTAGTCAATACCTCTGACTAACTGTTTAGTCGTATCCGACAAAATGTGACTGTATTTTCATACCTTCACATCTCTCAAACGTGTCCTATAGGTGTGACGTATAGGGACTAGTTGATCACCGCCATCCATATGACAATAACGTCAAACTTATCTAGCAAGCCAACCGTTATTGATAAACGTGGATCAACTGGTAATAATACAGAAGTATGCCCTTGTGATCCTTAAAGAGATTTAATAAGTCATTGTACTTAATTGTCAAGGACACCAGCCCCAACAATCTCCCACTTGTCCGTACAAGGGTATGTTCAATGACGTTATCACACTACATGTGGAGGACACAATCTCCAACAAACTCACACTTGTCCGTACAAGTGTAGGTGCGATAACCGAATCTCATATCCTTTTAAAATTTCTCCCACTCAATGTAAGACAATTTGCAAATCCGCATTCGCAAAGGTCGTATCTCACAAGCGATCTGTATCAAGAGTGGTTTCCCCGACTAGAGAGTAACTTTACTGATAAAACGAATCTGTATTCGAGCATGGCCATGCATTTCAGTTACTACTCCTCGAGTGGCCCTGAGAAATGATAAAATCCTGATAAGGGTTTGGATATTTCCCTCAACTCGAATCCTGCCGATATCGCCCAGCATGAAATAACCCAGAAAAAATCCTCTTGGCCCCTGTTACGGTGACCGTGGGAAAGAAACCAAAGTTACCCAAAATCTGTCTTAATCTCAAGAAACAGTTGAAAGTCAAAAGACTCGACTCTAAGGAACACTATGGAGGTCCTATCCACGACCTGGCACCCAATGTTATAAAACATTTAGGACTCCATAACGATGTCACGGGGTGTCCTACAAGATATCCGTATAACTCGCCTTTGTGATTGGTTCGTCAGCCGCGTGACTTATGGCTCGTTGAACCCACCATCAACCAACGTCACAAAATGATTACCTGAGTTATCAGCTCAAGTGGGTAATCAAGGACCAAAACGATGTAATGTTAATCAGTTCACTTTGTGGTGTTCAAAATTGGCGTACAATTCCACATGAGAAACAAAACATTTTATATCATAACAATAAGGTTGAATAGAGTACACGAGAAAATGAATTATTACATGAATTCATAAAAGAGTACTACAACTTAGGAACACATCCAATTCCCATGGAATGAATGTGCCCTTCATGCTTATCACGTGGTAATGCTTTTGTGAGAGGATCAGCTATGTTGTCATCCGTAGCGATCTTTTCAATAAAAATCTCCTTTTGTTCCACGTAATCTCTGATTAGATGAGCTTTCCGTTGTACATGCCTAGCCTTGCTGCTAGACTTATGCTCCTTAGCTTGGAAGATGGCACCGCTATTGTCACAATAGACGGTGATTGGGTCATTCGAACTAGGCACTACCGATAGTCCTTGTAAGAATTGACGCATCCATATTGCTTCCTTAGCTGCTTCTGAGGCGGCATAGTACTCGGACTCAGTCGTAGAATCTGCTGTAACACTCTGTTTAGAACTTTTCCAGCTGACAGCAGCGCCATTAAGAGTAAAGACAAATCCAGACTGAGATTTCGAGTCATCTCGATCTGTTTGGAAGCTAGCATCTGCGTAACCCGTGGCGCAGAGCGTTGAGTCGCCTCCATAAGCAATCCCCAATCTTTAGTCCTCCATAGGTACTTAAGAATGTTTTTCACGGCCATCCAGTGTGTTTCACCTGGATGAGCTTGGAATCGACTGGTCATACTCAATGCATATGCAACGTCTGGACGTGTGCATATCATGGCATACATGATCGATCCTATTGCCGAGGCATAAGGAATCCGACTCATGCGCTCTTTCTCTTCCACTGACTTAGCTTCTTGAGTCTTGCTCAAGTGAAGCCCAGGAGTCATGGGAAGGAACCCCTTCTTGGAGTTCGTCATACTGAATCTCTCCAGAATCTTCTCTATATAAGACTCCTGACTGAGAGACAACATCCGTCGTGATCTATCCCTGTAGATACGGATGCCCAAAATTCTTTGTGCCTCTCCCAGATCTTTCATCTGGAAATGGTTTTTCAACCATGCTTTAACCGAAGATAAGAGAGGTATGTCATTCCCAATCAAGAGTATGTCATCGACATACAGTACTAGGAATACAATCTTGCTCCCACTCGACTTGATATAGAGACATGGTTCCTCGACTGATCGAATGAACCCATTCTCTTTTATCACTTGGTTGAAGCGATGATTCCAACTCCGCGATGCTTGCTTAAGTCCATAGATGGAACGCTTAAGCTTGCAAACTTTCTTAGGATGTGCTGGATCGATAAAACCCTCGGGTTGTACCATGTATAACTCTTCCTCCAAATAACCGTTTAAGAAGGCGGTTTTAACGTCCATTTGCCATATTTCATAGTCATGAAATGCGGCGATTGCTAAGATAATCCGAATGGAACGTAGCATGACTACGGGTGCAAAGATCTCATCGTAGTGCAAGCCTGGCACTTGGGTGAAACCTTTAGCAACTAGTTTAGCCTTATGGATATCTTGTTGTCCTTCCACGGCATGCTTTATCTTGTAAAGCTATTTGCATTGAAGGGGACGTACCTTTGCAGGTAGGTCCACAAGATCCCACACGTTGTTCTCATACATGGAGTCCATCTCGGATTGCATGGCTTCTAAACATAGCTTTGAGTCAGAACTGGTCATGGCACCTTTATAGGTTGTGGGTTCATTACCCTCTAGGAGTAAGACGTCATCTGTATCGTGTTCCTCGACCATACCAATGTATCTGTCCGGTGGAATAGAGACTCTTCCTGACCTCCTAGGTTCCTCAGGGATATCTACCGCAGCCTCGGTTGAAGGTACTGTTTCCACCAATGGTTGCTCGGTAGTTGGTTCTTGAACCTCCGATAACTCGAAGGTTCTATTACTCGACTTGTTCTCGAGAAATTCTTTCTCTAAGAACGTCGCACTAGCCGCAATAAAAACACGTTGTTCGGTAGGCGAGTAGAAGTAATGACCAAACGTTCCCTTTGGATAGCCTATAAAGTATGTCTTGACCGATCGCGGGCCGAGCTTATCCTCGTGTCTCCACTTGACATAAGCCTCGCAGCCCCAAACCCGAATAAAGGACAAGTTAGGGACCGTTCCCTTCCATAACTCGAATGGAGTCTTGTCAACAGCTTTAGACGGACTTCGGTTAAGTATTAGAGCGGCCGACAAAAGAGCATAGCCCCACAATGAATCAGGCACAACGGTGTGACTCATCATGGATCGAACCATATCAAGTAAAGTTCGATTTCTCCGTTCGGACACACCATTTAATTGTGGTGTTCCAGGTGGAGTCAACTGTAGCACGATCCCACAGTCTTTAAGGTGTTGATCAAACTCGCGTGAAAGATACTCACCACCACGATCCAAGCGTAGTGCTTTAATCTTTCTACCCAGCTGGTTCTGTACCCGATTCTGGTATTCTTTGAACTTGTCAAAGGATTCACTTTTGTGCTTCATTAAGTAGACATAGCCATATCTACTCAAATCATCCGTGAAAGTGATGAAATACCTATAGCCATCTCGTGCGTTGATCGACATAGGGCCACATACGTCCGTATGTATGAGTTCTAATAGGTCGGCAGCGCGCATTCCAACACCTTTGAAGGAAATACGAGTCATTTTGCCGATGAGACATGATTCACACGTGCCATATGATTCGAAATCAAAGGGCAAAATAGCTCCATTCTGTATGAGCTGTTTAACGCGTTTCTCATTTATGTGTCCCATACGACAATGCCATAGGTAAGTTTGATCTTTGTCACCTACCTTTAATCTTTTATTATTCACATGTAATATCTCGGTAGTTTGATCTAAAACATAAATTCCATTCATGGAAACTGCCTTCCCATAAATCATATTGTGTAAGGAGAAAATACAGCTATTATTCTCTATTACAAATGAAAAGCCGAGTTTGTCAAGTGCAGAAACTGAAATAATGTTTTTGGACAAACTAGGAACATAATAACAGTTATATAAAAATAACTCGAATCCACTTGGAAGCTGGATTACGTATGCTCCCTTCGAGACTGCAGCCACACGTGCTCCATTCCCGACACGCAGGTCCACCTCACCCTTGATTAGGGGTTCTTGGTTTCGGAGGCCCTGCACATGATTACATAGATGAGAACCACAACCAGTATCAAGTACCCAAGTTCCGCAACTTGCATGGTTAATCTCAATCATGTGAATAAAAGAAGAAGAAGACATACCAACAGGAGTAACACGGCCTGCTTTAATGTCCTCGCGATACACGGGGCATGAGCGCCTCCAATGCCCAGTCTTGTGGCAATGGTGACATTCCATGCTTGTATCCTTGCTCTTTGTCTTGCCTTGTGAGTTACTCGACTCACCTGGCCCACTCTTAGTAAATCCTGGTTTCTTGAACCTGGGCTTACCTACTGCTAGGTCGCCCTTAGCTTTAGCCTTCCCTTTACCTTTTCCCTTACTGGAGATCATGAGAACATCCTGCTTTAGACTCCCACTCAACTTTAGATCCTTCTCAGTCTGTACGAGAAGGGAGTGGAGCTCATGGGGAGTCTTCTTCATGTCGTTCATGTAGTAGTTGGCCCTAAAGAGGGCGAACCCATCATGAAGCGAATGAAGCATGCGATCAACGATGATGTTCTCACTGATCTTGCAGTTTAGGGACTCCAGTTTCTCGATATTCTCAATCATGTTGAGAATATGTGGGCTAACAGCTTGGCCCTTCTGGAGTTTCGCCTCAAAGAAGCGACAGGTATGCTCATAAGAAACGATTCTCGGAGCCTTGGAGAATTCGTTAGTGAGAGTGGTGAAAATCTTGTTTGCACCATGGGTTATGAAGCGTCTTTGCAAATTGGATTCCATTGCATAGATGAGTACGTTCTTTATCGCACCCGCTTCCATGACGAAGTCGCTATGAGCGCGAACATCGTTGGCTCTAGCTCCAGTTCCTGGGTGTGGCGGAATTGGCTCAGTTAAGAACTTGAGCTTTCCGTCAGCAATGGCTGCATTCCGTAGTGCTGCCTCCCAGTCAGAGAAGTTCGACCCATCATTCCTCAGTCTAGTTGACTGATTCGTGGAGTCCATGAAGGCTTTTAGCCAGGATTCACGTGCTAGCTTGGCACTTGGCATTGGGTCTTCACCAGCCATTTTAGTTTTACAGCAGTTTTAATGAACGTGTTCTACACTGAAAAGAAGATAAAACAAAACCATATAAGCAACTTATTGTTGTGATTTAAGTCTATATTAAATTGAATTTAAACTCGTAGACTCATGCATTTATATAATTGATCTCCCTCAAGAATTATGTAAACGATCCCAAGACTCAATTTCCGTATATTGATAAGCCCACAGTTTGGCTAATTCCAATCGTTGGAACTCTTGGTCGATAGATTTCCGTAAATCCTATCTATTAGTCCATCTCAGTCACTGGAATATTATCGAGTGACCATGATGTTGAGATAAAATAAATCATCTGTTCCCACTTACCCGACGTAGAAGGGGTCATATTATGCCTACCGACGAAGAAGGGATTCATGGGAGGCTGATTTATAAAGACTAATCTCAATTTTTGGTTATACGAGGAAGACCCCATCAACTCTTATTTATCCATATTTAAGTGAACTAAAAACTAGCATTTGCGTGAATGAATTAAATAAAGTGATGGCTTTTAAATTGACATGTGACATCTGTATTGTCACAGAAAACTAACGCGTGACCTCTACATGAGTCAGTTTTCAGGCATGATATAGGTGGTTTGGTTTTAGGCGGAATATGATGCAAGCTATTATCGATGAAAGCGTAAAAATGCAATAAACGTAAATAAAAGTCCTAGTGTGGCCTATCCTACCAAAATAAACATAAAACAACTTGGAATCCACCGTTGGACCCTAGAAGCTTGTCTTGATGTTCCATCTTGGTCCTTGCAGCGGGAGTGAGCATCCGGTCTCCGTCTTGTCTTTGGTCTTCACAAAATTACTAATTTAAATTACAAAAGTAGTCCTAGATACATTCTAATTTAAATACAAAAGTAATTACATGGCAAAAACCCAAAACGGAGATTCAAGATCTCAAAATTACAAGCAAGATCGTGTCCCTTCATTACGGTGACACAATCTTCTAAGGCCACACTAAGTTACAACCGTTTGCAATAATTAAATACGTTATTGAAAGCATTCAAGGCATTCACAAGACGATAAATAAAATGCATCAACTAAATAAAATTTATACATGACATAATACTGTTATTATGATTAATAAATTTATACCAAACCACCTTTTAAGATTAAAATTATGTGACTATACCGCTTTAATCACCAATTTTAATAAACATATAATCCATTATTTTAAACTGTTTTAAAACAATATGTATCAAACGAGGGTGAACTGTTTCACTAAATAATATACTATTTCCGTATACAGTATATTATTTTAGGCCATGTGAAAATAAGAAACAAGTTATTTTCGAAAATAAACACCCCGAAACGAGAGCACTCGATCGAGTAACAGGGGCACTCGATCGAGTGTCAGGGTCACTCGATCGAGTGCAGCAGGGCTCGATCGAGTGGCTCGTAAAATTGCAAATCGCTGCACTTTTTAAATTAAAACGGGTTTATAACTTGGATTTAAAACGTGTAAATCATAAATAAACAACAACAAAAGATTCACATATTGCTAAAAATATCGATTAATTAACAATATGCAAATTATAATCGAAAACAAGATCGATTTCTCACTAAAAACTCACGCACGGGGCCTGGTACGAGGGCACTCGATCGAGTGCAACAGGAACTCGATCGAGTGCCTAGGCAGATTGCACGGTTTTCTCAAATTTTGATTTTATGAAAGACACAATTGTAAAATTTTCATGGCCTAAGGCTCTGATACCACTTGTGGGGAATAAAACGCGTATTCACCCTAAATTTGCAGGATTATAATGAAATATGCAATTGTGAATATCGTCATAAGATTAAAAACATGAGAAAAGAAGTACAACCTTTAGTCCTCGCGCAAAAGGCCTAAGAACAGGAATTAATGCAAATTCCCTCCTATAACTTGCACCCAAGACTTAGTTAGAGACGAGGCCGCGTGTGCTAGAAATCCTCTCCAATTGCCTTGCAATATAGGGAGAGCCCTTGAGGTTTTAGATGTGAGATCTGAGGTTTTGGGAAAAGAATGTCTCAAAACCCTAATTTTACCTTGAGATTATTTTACAGTGCAACAAGAGTCACTGACATAAGGAGACTCCTCCTCCTTATGTAGTTGTTTCGGCCGAATTGGGGTTTGGGTAGGAGTGGGCTTTCCACTCTTACCTTATCCCAATGCGTGATTCGACCCAATTGCTTAAATATAATTCGCGGGTTTATAATTATAAATCGTAACATGTTATCAGATATTAATACAGTCGATATATTAATAATGGTCTGATAAAATACAATATTGTATAATTACCCAAATTAATATAACTGTTTATATTAATACACGAATACAATATTTAATTAAATATAACCGTTTATATTTAATTTACGAATTAATCTTGTAATCCGTATTAGCTAAAATTATTTAATCCGTATTAAATAATAATCTCAACATCTTATTGACTAATTTATTAGTCAATACCTCTGACTAACTGTTTAGTCGTATCCGGCAAAATGTGACTGTATTTTCATACCTTCACATCTCTCAAACGTGTCCTATAGGTGTGACGTATAGGGACCAGTTGATCACCGCCATCCGTATGACAATAACGTCAAACTTATCTAGCAAGCCAACCGTTATTGATAAACGTGGATCAACTGGTAATAATACAGAAGTATGCCCTTGTGATCCTTAAAGAGATTTAATAAGTCATTGTACTTAATTGTCAAGGACACCAGCCCCAACAAGTAGCATGCATAAGATCTTATAAACGAGTTTATAAATATGTTAATTAAAAGTTAATTAAAGGGTTATGTAGTATGACTAAATTAGTTTATGAGCAACTAGTTAAACCCATCAATTGGTATCAGAGCGATAGGTTGTTTGCATGCTTTCCGTTTACGTTTTTACGGAGTTATAGAGATAACATACATAAAACTTGAAATTTTCGTTTGATATAAGATATGTACGAAATAAATTTGGCATGTATACCTACTATTTTCTAAAATGTTTTAGAATAATTGGAATAATTTTTGCATGAATATTGTTTATTGGTACTTAAATCTCGGATTTTATTGATTTTTAATGGTTAAAAATGTTTATTTTTGGGAAAAATAGTTAAAATAAGCTTCTGGCCGAGATTTTTCAGTATGATATCACATGTATTTTCTATAATATGAATATGAATTTTTCGTAAATTATAGACTTATAAATCGTGTGATATGAATTTTAAGTGTTAAAATGCAAAAAGATGAATAAAAATGGGTTAAAATAGTTATATTATGAATTTGACTATAAAAATTTATGAGGATGTCACATGCAATATTTAAAATTTATTTTGAATTTTCCAGAAATTTATCTCAAATATTGCAATATTATAGATTTTTAATGTAAAAATCGGGTAATTAGTGACATAATTTCGACTTTAATAGTTTAAGTTGGAATTTGGCCATAAAAATTTAACACGATGTCATATATATTATTTCCAGCATGTATAAAATTTTCGATAATTTTATCTTATTTTATGCTTGAGAAATAATTTTAAAGGTTAAAATCGTACGATATATGACGTAAATCGTTAAAATTTGCAAATGTTGTTAAAAATGGCCGAAAATGTAACCCATATTAGTCATATGTGATATGTTCATCATGAAAATATTCTTGGGAGCCAAAAGTTTCAGATTTTATTTGATTTGATTTAATTTTATTTTGTTAAAAGTAGCATTTAAAATTAAATTAATAAGAGTCTTTAATTTAAAGTTTCGGCTATGGGGCAATGTGCCATTTAATTTTCTGTCCATCTTGTGTTCTTGAAATGTTTTGGAAGGTATAAAAATATTGTTAGTATTTAATTTGCATTTATGAAGTTAATTATTGAATTTTCCGACTTAAATTGCTCGTTTTACGTGTTATTTTCGAAATAATAATAAAACCGTATGAAATACTAATATTTTAACTTTCTGAAAATTTTAAGAACATTCTGGATTTTTCAAAATTTGAATTTTGAATTTTCGAAATTTTTATGACTCTTTTGAATTTTATATTATTTTTCCCGAAAAACCGAGTAATACCGATCAATATTAAAATATATTAAGTTAATTCATGTTCAAAGTTTGAGTAAGACTAAATTTTGAATCCTATGCGAGTTAGGATGATTAACTTAACGATGAAAACCGTTTCATATAATGCATAGTGTTGTTAACCGTTAAAACACGCGATTCCATAAACCGAGGTTTACGATAACTATTTAAATAAGTGTTTTAAATAGGACGATTTGGCTTAGGATTTGCATGTTAATTCATATTTATATAAGCATTGCATATTTTATATTATGAATGTCATGATTTATTTTTACGTAATTTTGGGAATTATGTAATTTACTTAGTATGGCCTTAGTTTTAAATCGGTATTTCCCGTAATGTAAGGGGTTACTGATTGGGTTGTAATTTTGTGATCTCGTATCACCCAATTGTAATTTATTTCTATTTTATAATGTATAAAGTAGACTAGAAAAGTTGTAATATTTGTAAATTCCGGAGATCCTTGAAGACGGTGCCATTCGGAAAGGAGTTCCGATCAAGACGGTGTTTACCTCGAAGTGCGTGCCGCGTAAAGTTCAAGGGACCAAAGGAGTTGGTTTCCGAATTTGTACTTTTACTATTTCTTTTCTAGGAAAGGCCATACTAGGGTTTATTTATGCTTTTATTTTGCTTTTATATGTTTGCATGCATAGCCAAATCGTCATACATCGTATCATGCATGTTTCGACTTAGTCGACCTAGTCTTTTATTTTATCGATAATTCACCGACTTAGTTCACTTAAACGGAGATAGATAATAATTTGACTAGATCTCTTACAAATAAATATTGAGACTTAGCCTTACCAAAAAGTACGGACCCATGAATCCCTTCTTCACAAAAACGTAGGCTCGGCTACACCGGGGTACTAAAATTGTCACGTTGGGTAAGTGGGGTAATAAGATTACACCTTGAAATTTGGTTGATCTCAACGAAAGTATTCGTAAGCGTAGTTGCAATAAGTTCGGGCTAAAGATAATTTTAAGAAAATTGTCGACCGAGAGTTCTAAGAGTAGAACCGATTAAAGGGTTAATCCACTAAATTATACCAATACGGGTTGAATCGGCTACACCGTGCCCGAATTAGTATGGGTTTGGGTCTCGGGATTGTTTACTTAATTGGGTAAGAGATCATTAAGTGAATACATAACTAAACTTGTTAAAGTTTCTAGTTTAAAATTATGAATTTAAAATGATGTTGTTTTTTCCTTTTATTATTGTAGTTTAATTTTCAACATCGACTATGGCAACCAACGCTCCACCTCTCACTAACGTATCATGGCTTCGATCCTTTATGGATCGTTGTAAACTCGATAAGCATGGTTCCAATTTTAAGGATTGGGATGCGCAATTGCTTTTGGCCGCTCAAGGTGACGATAAGAGTCGTTACCTATCCGAAGCCGCTCCGACCGCTCGTTCGTCGGTCCAAACTCGTGAGGCCTATGAAGCCTACATGAAAGAGTCCTCCGCTCTTAAAAATGTGCTCATCTTCTCCATGGAGCCGGATCTCCAAAGGAGTATGATTAAGTTGACCACATCATATGAAATATACACCAAGCTTGCGACCATGTTTTCGCAAACTCCTAGGGTGATTCAATATGAGGCGGCTTCCGCCTTCTTTGACATAACATTCAAGGAAGGGCAAAAGATAAGCCCTCATGTGCTCAAACTAGTTGAGCTCGCGGAGACTCTAAAAGCTCAAGATGTTGATGTTCCCGACTCTCTTATCATTGACCGAGTTCTTCACTCGCTCAATAAGGTTAAGGCGTATGCTCAATTCCGGGTGAATTTCAATATGCGAAACAAAGAGACCTCGTTAGACGAGTTACATAAGATGCTATTCCAAGCCGAAAGGGACATGGGACTTCATGAAAGTTCCACCAAGGATGTTTTAAACATCGAAAAGAAAGGGAAAACGAGCTTCAAGAGGAATGCCTCGAAAGGCAAGGGCAAGAAAACGTTCAAGCCCAAAGCGACCAAAGAAAAGACCTTTTCGAAAGGCGCTTCCACCTCGTCTTCAAAAGAGCAAGACAAGTGCCATTATTGCACGAGGATCGGTCATTGGAAGCGAAATTGCCCCAAATACTTAAGTGATCTCAAAAATGGGAAGGCAACCGCCGTAGGTAATAATTCTCGCGTATAATTCATGTCGTTTATCAACTTATGTATAGTGATACAAATGTGTTGATATTTACCCTTTTTAATTGTTTTAAAGGGCCACCCCCGAATAATGATAAGGGCAAGGAGAAGGAAGCTTGAAGTTCCTTACTTGGATGGCTATGGTAGCATCCAATTGATCGAAGACTTGAAGAGCTAGGCTCTAATTTTCATATCGTCTTCTTTCATATTTTGCATATATTTATGGAACAATTTAATTTTCTTGTAAGACAAGGATTAAAATCCTAAAACAATGGTTGTAATTTTGGATATTAGTGACTTGGTTTTCAACCCAAGTCACTACTTTTGTTCTTAATCAATGTTTTGATTTCTCAAATAAAATGCATGCCTTGTTTAAACATGAATGATAGTGATTCAATCACGCAATAAATATTGATACGATCAAGTATAAGATAATCAAAGAGTTGATTAAAACGGAGAACTACACCCCATGAGATAGATTCAATCAAAATGAGACTATATCAGTTCATTATAAGATTTTCATTTTAAGTGAAAATGAGAATGTATTCATCACACCTATCAAACTTCAAACATTCAAATACATTGGTTAATCGAAATAGCTATCCTTAAACATGTAAAGGTTATTGTTAGAAGGATAGAGTGGGAGAAAATATTTCGCTCACAAACCAATGATGAAAATAAAGGAAGGATCTTAGAGAAGATTCTTACTTGGGAGTCTTAAGAAGAGCCCTAAATGATTTGAAGAAACTACGGGAGGACACTCGAAGAAAGGTTCTTTGTGTTCATTGTTTCATAGAGAAAATATTTCGCTCACAAACCAATGATGAAAATAAAGGAAGGATCTTAGAGAAGATTCTTACTTGGGAGTCTTAAGAAGAGCCCTAAATGATTTGAAGAAACTACGGGAGGACACTCGAAGAAAGGTTCTTTGTGTTCATTGTTTCATAGAAAGGAAACTTGAAACCCCGCATGAAATCATCGGTAGGAAAACGGTTCCTATGTAGTTATAAAGAAGGTAATGAATGATTAAATGGAAACAGATCACTATAGGGATAGTGATAGTAATAATAATTCAAGTAATAGTTTAACATGCGAGAAATGAAAGGTTCATTTAAGATATCGAGAGATATTGATTTTAGTGGGAGCAATTTTCATTAAAAGAATTAAGCCTACCATTTAGAGAGAATGGGTGATTCTTTAAGGTGTAAAGAATAAGAGGTTTGAAATTCTAGATGATCTAATAATTTATATCATAAGATGATGGAGCTTACGGGAAGGTTTATTATATGGAAAAGGTCGCCCACTAGAAGTTAGAATGGTTGGATACATTATTCATAACGATGAATGAAACCATTATCTAAATAGCCAAGATGAGTGAAAATTATTAGAGTGATGAAATCACTAATAAACTGCAATATAGATTTCAGTACATAAGTGACTATAGAGAGTGATTTTAATCCCTCCAGTATATCGATACGTCACAAGTTACGAGATAACAGTGGGAGCTTTCCTCCGGAAAGGAAACTCAAAATCTAGAAAGAGTTCTAGAAATGTACTCAAATAGAATCATATTATACGGGATAATATGAGAATAAAGGAGACCAAAATTTGTAAGTTTTGCAAATTATGAATAAAGGTATATTCGCAAAACACTAATAGAAATAGATGATTGTGCATCAAAAAGCAATGTAATAGTTTTGACTATTGTTGCATGACAACATCATTTGAGTTATGATTAACTCAAAATGAAAGATACTTTGTCAGAATCCAAATGGGTTGTATGAGACAATATTGAACCCCATAAGTGAACTGGATTGACTTAGTATGACCCCTAGCCACTTATATGAGGTGACGTCTCAAAGCGACTAGAGTGTGAGGCGATTGATGGCAAGTTCAAATGCCATAGAGTCATATGTGATGACTAGTCGATCACATAGGCAGACTGTAAGAAACACTCTGTCGGGCAATGTGACCGCTTATAGAGTTCTGGAAATTTTATAGCCGGGTCGTGGCGAGAGCTGCTATAGTATTCTTGTGAGTCAATTCTTTGACTAAAGACTACTCTCCCAAGATGGTACAGTTTAGGCATAACTTTGATCCATTCTCTACGACTTTTCGTAACTGGAGTCAAATGGGATTGTTTTGGGTTGTGACTAACTGTGACTAGTTGAAGGAAGTAGTGCGATAGAAATTGTTCACCCCTTGTCAGGGTTGTTCAAATCTCAGGGCCACTCGAGGAGAAGTTAACTGGAAATGCGTGGCCACGCTCGGAAGATATCTATGGTAGATAATTCCGGTCAGACAGTTATTCTCCAGATCGAGGAAACCACTCATGATATGATCGAATGCAAGTACGACCTCAGAGAGACATCTTGCATTGAGTGGGAGATTGTAATAGGACAAGAGAATTGGTGACGCACACTTGTCGAGGACAAGTGGGAGATTGATGGGAAATGTGTCCTCAACAATAGTGCGATCACGTAATTAAATCTCATAACGAGAATGCGCAAGGGATGATACGAATTATTAGTCAACTGACCAACATTAATCGGTAATGATTGGCTAGCTAGAGTTTGACATTACTGTCGTATGACGGTGATGGTCAGTTGATCCCTTTAGGTCACACCTTTAGGACAATTCCCTTAATTGATAAAGTGATCAAATGTATATTGATACGATTTGATCATATTCCTTAAAACTCGTGTATCGAGAAATTAGAGGTTAAATCTTAATGTAAGATTTATGTTTAAAATTGAAACGTGTCAATTGTTAAACATTAAACGATATTTTATTATATCGTTATTAGAATGAATTGGGTTGAAATTGATACAAAAGTTGTAAATCGTATTGACGATAAATGATCATTTTACATTAGTAATTTCGAATTACTTATTAATTGAATAAATATGATTTATTTAATAATAATATTTATGGGATAAATATTTATATGTTTTAAATGTACTAAAGTATTTTATATCTTAATGACATATAAGATGTCACACTTTATACAATTGTACCTTTGACAAATTGTAAAATGAAGTCCATATTATGGACTATATGGCACGGCTAAGTAGTGATGGTGGTGTGGTTAATTAGTGTGTTAATTACTCTTTAATCATATGTTAGACATGTGCCTTGAGAACACTAACCTAGTAACCACCCTAGTGTCTTGAGAATGCAACTTGTTCCCTCTTTGACACTCCCTATGGCCGGCTCCCCTTCACCCTATGTTGCATGCTTAAGCTAATTAAATGGTCTTAATTCAAATAAGCATGCTTAGGGTAGATGTATAAAGATGATACATCATATTCATTCTATTTCTTCTTCTTGCCCTAGCCGAAAAATCACCAAGTAAGAAGAGATTTTCTACCTCTAAAATACTTATTATAAGATAATAAATTATACTATTTGTAGTATTAAAATTACATTCTAATAAGAGTGATTAGAATTACTTTAAGGAAGGAACCGATTCTAGTCTAGCATCAACAAAGATTCGGTTTATTAAGGGGTTGTCTTGGTGCATCCGGAGGAGGTATTCTAATTTGGGTACTCGGAGGAACATCCTAGCATATTCTTGGACCGTGTGTAAGGGTTCATTTTCTCCTCTTTCCGCATATAGTAGCATGCATAAGATCTTATAAACGAGTTTATAAATATGTTAATTAAAAGTGAATTAAAGGGTTATGTTAGTATGACTAAATTAGTTTATGAGCAACTAGTTAAACCCATCAATAATATGTGACATCCCATGTGACATAAAATAATTATATTAATTTTAAAATAAACATTTATCAAATAAATATTATTTCAAAATTAATTAAATCAGATTTAACAAATTAATTTAGTAATTCGTAATTACCGTCCCAACATATGGTTATCATAATAATCGTTGATACGATGTATTTACAACATTTGTTATAACCATTAACCATTCATTATACTAATTTTGATATTTCTAAAATATCGTTTAATATTTGACAATCGACACATTTCAATTTCAAAAATAAATCTTACTTTAAGATTCAACCTCTGAATTCTCAATATACGGTTTTAAGAATATCGATCAATCTGTATCCTATACAATTAATCAATATTTGTTTAAGGGGTTAGTCCTATAGGTGTGACCTAAAGGGATCAACTGACCACCACCGTCATACGACAGTAATGTCAAACTCTAGTCAGCCAATCATTACCGATTAATGTTGGTTAGTTGACTATATCAAATATCGGATCGTTCCTTGCATATTCTGTTCATAAGATTTATGACAATGATTTTTATCACTGTCGTGATGGCACTATTGTTGAGGACACATTTCCCAACAATCTCCCACTTGTCCTCGACAAGTGTGCGTCACCCATTCTCTTGTCTTATTACGTCATCTCATACTCAATGCAAGGTGTCTTCCAGGTCGTACTTGCATTTGATCATATCTTGATCGATTTTCTCGATCTGGAGATTTAACTGTTTTGACCGGAATTATCTACCATAGATACCTTCCGAGCGTGGCCACGCATTTTCAGCTAAACTTCTCCTCGAGTGGCCCTGAGATTTTATGACAACCCCGACGAGGGACTGGACAATTCCTTTCCTACTGTTCCCTTCGACTAACACAGTCCATCATGACCCAAAAGAAGCCCATTTGACCCCCTTTAACGGTTGATCGTAGAGCTAAAATCAAAGTCCATCTGAGGCTGTGTCACCTTGGGTGAACAGTCTCAAGTCTAAGAATCGACTAATGTGAATAATATAGTAGCTCTCGCCACGACCAGGCTAATTATAAAATTTCCAGAACTCTATAAGCGGTCACTAAATGCCCGACAAAGTGTCATACAGTCTGCCTATGTGATCGACTAGTCATCCCTTATGACTCTAAGGCATTTGAACTTGCCATCAATCGCCTCACACTCTAGTCGCTTCGAGACGTCACCTTATACAAGCGACTATGGGCTATACTAAGTTAATCCAGTTCACTTATGGGGTTCAAAATTGTCTCTTACAACCCATTTAGATTTCACAAAGTATAATTGTGAGTTAATAATAACTCAAACGAAGAGTGATTGTTATGTGCAAACAATCAATATGATATTGCTGCTCCACATAAACAATCTTTGATGCTCATACATCAATTTGTATTAACGGTTTTAGTATGTGAATATACCATATCTTCACATCCTTTAACCTACAAATTCCGGTTTCGTTATGACTCATATTATCTCGCATAATATGATCTTATTCAAGTACATTTCAAGTCTTTATACTCGACTCGAGTCTCCTTACTTTAAGGAAGCTCCCACTGTTTTCTTAAAACTCATAACATGTCATCCATATGAATACAGACATATTGTACAAGAATTCATATTGTAGTTAACCCAGATTCGATCCATTAGTTCTCCTCGAGAAAACTTATATCGAAATAAGGTTTTGTTTCAACCTTTGGCATTTTAATCAAGGTTATATGAATTTAACATTTTCATATCTTGGATTCAAATCCAAACCTTGTTAACTGATTGGTGACGTTTCATTATCATATAATAAACTCACTTATGATTTATGTTCTTAACATGCATTCATCTAGAATTGAAAACCTCATATTCTTTAACCTTTAAAAAATCACCATTCTCTCTAAATGGTAGGTTTCGTTTCCTTAATAACTTTTCTTCCACTGAATTCCGTATCACTATCTTATAGTTTAATAACTCCCACTATCTTCATAGTGATTAGGTAACATCTTCAAACATCTTCTCAACTCATAATGAACATTTCAATTTGATTTACTTCAAACATCTTCTCAACTCGCTATGAACATTTCATTTTTCATTTTCCTTCCCACGAGAACGGGAGATGATTTCTCCTCTATTATCTTTATAAAACAGAAAGATTAACATCATGGAAACGATTTCCTTCCGTTAACACCCGCGATTCCCTTTGTTCTCTCTAGGAACTAACATATGGAACATTTCCTTTTGTGTCCTCGCGTAGTTTCTTCTGTGTCCTCTCGTAATTTATTCTATCCAATCTCTTAGAGTTCTTCTCAAGGACTCCTTATAGGATTCTTCTCTAAGATCCTATGTTTATTTCATTGGTTTGCGGGCGTAGAATTTCTCCCACTCTATCCTTGAAAATAACCGTTATTTAAGAAGGATAGCATTTTCGCCCGTCAACAATGTATTGGATAAAGAATTATTTGAGCAGTGAGACATTAGTACTATCATTCGTTTAAGGTAATCATCTTATAACGAACTAATGTTCTTATGTTTGAATTTGAAGTATTTCACAGGATGCAATTCTCGTTTTTAAGTAAGTCGTATTACTTTTATAATGATCCTATCATTTCTTTCGTACGGTGAATCATTCAAGGTACTTTATTACGATCTTTGAAAATCTTATCAACTCATGTTATATATTACAAAAGCATTTTAAAACCAACATGTTTGATTAAGAACAAAAGGATGACTTGTGTTGAAAACCAAGTCACCACTATAACAACCATTGTTTCAACAAGATTTTTGTCGTACAAGAAATACAAAGTTCTTAAATTAAAATGCAAAAGGAAAGAAGACATCAAAATGAAAAATTAGAGTCATGCTCTTTTATGTCTTCAATCTTGGATGCTACCATAGCCATCCATGGAAAGAACTTCAAGCATCCTTCGCTTTCTCCTTGCCTTTGTCTTTGGTAGGAGCTCCTTTAAAACAATTTATAAACGGGTAAGAATCAATAACTTGTATCAATATACAAAAATTGATTAAATAACATGAATTTGACGAGAATTAATACCTACTGCAAGAACCTTTCCGGCTTTAAGGTCATGGAGATATTTCGGGCAATTGCGCTTCCAATGCCCCATCTTAGTGCAATAATGGCACTTGTCATCAACCTTTGACGACGATGAAGAAGAAGCACCTTTCGTAAAAGTCTTCTCCTTAGGAGATGCGGGTTTGAAGACTTTCACATTTTTACCCTTGTTAGCCTTGCGCTTAAACTTCCCCTTGCTTTTCGTTTCGATATTAAGAAATCCTTTGTGGAACTCTCATTAAGTCCCATATCCCTCTCCGCTTGGACCAACATCTTATGTAACTCGTCCAAGGACGTTTCTTGATTGCGCATGTTATAATTTACCCGAAATTGAACATACGATTTCACTTTGTTGTGGGAGTGAAGGATTTTGTCAATAATAAGCGAGTCGGGAACATTCACCCCTTGCAACTTCAAGGTTTCGGCTAGCTCAACCATTTTGAGCACACGAGGACTAACTCTTTGACCTTCTTTTAAGGTCAAATCAAAGAATGCGGAGGCCGCCTCATATTGGATTACCCTAGGAGCTTGCGAAAACATGGTCGCAATTTTAGTGTAAATCTCATTAGCCGTGGCTAGCTTAATCATTATTCTTTGGAGATCCGGCTCCATCGAAAATATAAGCACGTTCTTCAAAGCATGTGAATCCTTCATGTAGGTCTCATAGGCCTCACGAGTCGCTTCCGATGAACGAGCACCGAGAGTGGGAGGAGCGGCAATGGTAAGATAACGAGTCTTATCGTCGGCTTCCGCGGCCAACACCAATTGGGCGTCCCAATCCTTAAAATTGGCGCCATGCTTCTCAAGCTTGCAACGATCCATAAAAGACCGAAGCCATGAAACGTGGTGTGGGAGTGGTGGAGCGTTATTTGCCATTGATTGATAGTCGAAAATGAACTACAAATGAAAATAAAGGAATTAAAACACAATTATCGTTTTAATAATTTAAACTTGTAGATTTAAAAAAGTTAAACATCTACTTAATGATCTCTTACCCAATTAAGTAAATGATCCCGAGACCCAAATACACACTAACTCGGGCACGGTTTAGCCGATACACCCCTCATTAATGTGACTCGGTAGATTAACCCTTTAATCGATTCTACTTTTAGAACTCTCGGTCGATAAAATTACACTAATTCTTATCTTAGCCCGAACTTATTACCACTACGGTGGCTCGAATACTTTCGTCGAGATCAGCCAAATTTCGAGAACGTAATCATATTACCCCACTTCACAAACGTAATAAGGTGTGCACCCCGGTTTAGCCGAGCCTACTCCCTTATGAAGAAGATCCTTCGCGGGTTCTTTACTTTTTGGTAAGGCTATGTCTCGATTTATAAATAACGTAAGAGATCTTGTCAATTTATTATCTATCTCCTTTAAGTGAACTAAGTCGGTGAATTATCGATAAATTGATTGACACGGTCGATAAAATTGATGAAATGCATGAGTTTGAATGACGATTTGGCTATGCATGCAAACATGATAAGCATAAATAAAAGCATAAAAACTTAAAAGCATAAATAAACCGTAGTATGGACTTTTCTAGAAATAGAAAATAAAGTAAATTACAAATTAAGAAACCAACTCCTTTGGTCCCTTGAACTTCACACGCGGCACGCATCCCAAGGCAAACTCCGTCTTGGCCGGAACTCCTTTCCGAAATGGCACCGTTTTCAAGGATCTCCGGAATTACAAATAATTACAAATTTTCTATATATTTTATACATTATAAAATAAAACAATAAAATAAAGTGATACGAGATCACATTAAATTACAACCGAATCGATAACCCCTTACATTACGGGAAATATCGATTAAAAAACTAAGGCCATACTAAGCAAATTACATAATTCAAAATTACGTAAATAAATTATGACATTCATAAATAATAATTAAATATGCAATGCTTATGTAAAATGCAAAACCTATGCCAAATCGTCCTATTTAAACACGTTTTAAATATCGTTATTCGTAATAACAAGGTTTTATGGAATAACGTGACTTAAACAATTTTAAAATCACTAATCACTCTATGAATCACTATTCATAATTTAGTTAAGTTTCCTAACACATTTTAGGATTCAAAATTTAGTCTTACTCAAATTTCGAAAATTAACTTAACTTATATTTTAATATTGCTCGGTTTTAATCGGTTTTACGGGAAATAACATTAAAATAATCTAACGAGTCATAAAAATTTCGAAAATTCAAAATTCAAAATTTTTAACATACTGAAAATTTTCTAAAATTTCAGATCCTTCAAATTTAAATATTTTCGAAATATACCATTTATTTCGTAAAATAGCCGTGTACATGCATAATTAATCGAAAAATTCAAAACTACTTCAAAAAATTATGTAATAAAATACCAATATAATTTTTACATCTTCCTAGACACTCAAAGTATCTGAAAAATGCAAGAAAAATCAGGTGCACACTGTTTTAGGATTGAAAATGATTATGACTCTTACAACACTCAATCTCCAATTTTAACCTTTAAAATTTAAAAATTAAAATTTCAGAAACTTTTGGCACTAAATAAAAATATGTTGATGATCATATCTAATATGACTAATATGGGTGAATTTTTCGGACCATTTTAAGTAACTTTAACTATTTTTAATAATTCGTGTCACATATTACGCGATTTTACCGATTAAAATCATTTCTCATGCAAAATTCGAAATAATTAGGTCAAAAATTACATGCATGCTAGAAATAATACATGTGACACTATATTAAATTTTTATGGTCAAATTCGAACTTAAACTATTTAAGCTAAAATATGTCACTAATATTACGATTTTTACGATAAAAATCAATATTCATGCAATATTAACGAAAAATTTCTGAAATATTTATCATATATTTTATATATTGCATGTGACATCTACACAAAATTTTATAGTTAAATTCATAATATAACTACTTAACCCATATTTATCTCATTTTATGACTATTTGACCTTCAAAAATCATAAACCATGCATAAAACTTCAATAATTTCGAAAATTATATATATACATAATATGTTAAATGCATGTGAGAACCTATTTAAAATTCACGGCCAGAAACATTATTTAGCCATTTTTCCCAAATAAAAACATTTTTAACCGATTTATGGCACTAATTAAACATTTTAATTACAATGATGAACAATATTATTCCATAAATCATCAAAATGACTTAAAACTATTTTAAGACCAGAAATTATACATGCAATATGATTTCCGTTCATATCCTATATGTACTAATCATTTTCGTTTTTAATTAAAATCGTATTTTCTCGCAAAAAAGTAAAAATCGAGTTGCATGCAAGCAACCTAATGCTCTGATACCACTTGAAGGGGAACGGGTAGTCTTACTAACATGTTCATATTATCTCGTCTTACTAATTTTACTAATTAATCTCATACTAATTTAGTCGATCTTATGCATGCAAAGTAAATGCGGAACAATAACGGAAAGGGCCTTACAAACGGTCCGAAAAGTGCTAGGACGATCCTCCACGGAGCAACCAAATTAGCTTGCCTCCTTTACGATGCACCAAGACCTACCCTTAAATACCGAGACACTAACACGAACTAGGTGACGGAAACGGTTGCCTTAAAACCGTGTACTAATACTATTATTAGTATATTTAAATATTATCTAAATAATATTTGAGAGTTTTATTTTCTTACACTTAGAAAATATTTTTAGAGGATTTTGAGTTTTCTTAGTCTAGAAAACTGGTATTAGGATTAGTCCTTTAATATGTGAAGCATCACAAATATAAAGAGGTGGAATAGTTGGGGTGGGTGTGTTTAGGCGTGTGAAAGGGGTTGCATGGGAAAGGGATTTGATTCCCTTTTGTCTTATCTATACTTAGGGTTGCATGGCTACCTATTAACCATCATACCCTAATTCATGATAATTTTATAAGATAAAATTAACCCATAACATACATATCACACGGCTCCCTTAAGAGTAAAATGGACTTCCATTTTACAATTTGCAATTTGTACAATTGTATAATATGTGATATCCCATGTGACATAAAATAATTGTATTAATTTTAATATAAACATTTATCAAATAAATAATATTTCAAAATTAATTAAATCATATTTAACAAATTAATTTAGTAATTCGTAATTATCATCCCAACATATGGTTATCATAATAATCGTTGATACGATGTATTTACAACATTTGTTATAACCATGAACCATTCATTATACTAATTTTGATATTTCTAAAATATCGTTTAATATTTGACAATCGACACATTTCAATTTCAAATATAAATCTTACTTTAAGATTCAACCTCTGAATTCTCAATATACGGTTTTAAGAATATCGATCAATCTGTATCCTATACAATTAATCAATATTTGTTTAAGGGGTTAGTCCTATAGGTGTGACCTAAAGGGATCAACTGACCACCACCGTCATACGACAGTAATGTCAAACTCTAGTCAGCCAATCATTACCGATTAATGTTGGTAAGTTGACTATATCAAATATCGGATCGTCCTTTGCATATTCTTTTCATAAGATTTATGACAATGATTTTTATCACTGTCGTGATCGCACTATTGTTGAGGACACATTTCCCAACAATATATATTTACTTTCCGTACTTAGAGAGTCATACTTATCTATTTCTGTTTATATCTGTTACAGTTTTCAGTTGTTAATTCACCTCGCATGTTAGTTATGTTAAAAAGTTTTAATTTCGCTGCATTTTTAGTACTCTGTATGATTTTTATTTCCGCTTTCGCGAGGGGTTTTACAATCTAGATTTAGGCCTCCACAAAAATACATGATGAGATCTTGGTCGGAGTATCCATGGTAAGGACAACTATCAAAAAGCTTCTTAAATTTTTCAAGGAACTCATACAAAGTTTCTCCGTCTTGTTGTTCAACATTACTGATGGCTCTTTTCAACTAAGATGATCGAGAAGGAGGAAAGTATTTCTCCAAGAATGTCTTCTTCATACCTACCCAAGTAGTGATACTCCACGGTGGTAAATAGTTTAACCAATCTCTTGCATTATCTTTCAAGGAGAAAGGAAATGCTCTCAATTTCAACTGCTCTGATGTGTGCATTTTATATAGACCTTTTAGGCCGTATTAACACACATTTATATGCTTATTCTGTAGTATTTTGCTACAAATATCCCCCGAATAGTCTACTTTGGGTTGTTTTGCTATTTTTGCAGATATGAGCCGGAGAAGATCATTATCGAGTCTAAAACATGTCCTTATCCATGCATTTAGGAGAAGAGTTAAGTTGGAGCTTGTTACTACCATTTTTGAGTGCGCATAGAAGCAATGAAAGTCTATCAAGCGAAGGAAGAACTTCAATTTGCTAGTGCCTACTTTGAAGAGCCATATCTCGAGTTCTACAATAGATAATCAGGTGATTCGAATTGGAGCTGAAAGCGTATCCTCTTAGCTTCCCAACGCCACCAATAACGCTTTATTTGAGCAAGTAACGAAGAAATGGTGGCCATTTGAAGTTCAGTGCGCAGTCAGGAAATACGCGCTGCTCAATCGAAAAGAATATTTGCTCGATCGAGAGGTTTTGCTTCTAAAAGTCCTCGATCAAGAGGTTTTGCTTCTAAAAGTACTCGATCGAGAGCTTATGATAGCTATTCTTCTTGATCGAGAGGTTTTCCTCTCGATCGAGAGCCTTGTCGGTGACTGTCCAGTTTTCCCGAGAGTTTTTATGTTAGTTTTCTATCGTGTCTTCTATAAGAACACATGAGAGTTTATTTTAGGTATTTTTATCATCTTTTTAGCAAGCTTCTCTTGCAGTCACTTTTCCAAAAAAAATATAAGATACTTTTCCTTTTTGTACTTTCTTTTGTCTTACTTTGCTCTTTAAGGATTTTAATCGGCTTTTGCTACCGTTCTTCATACCGGAACTTGCTTGTTTGTAATCTCTTTTCTCTCTTAATCTCTCTTTCTGCTCTTGTTTATTTTTTATTTATTCACATCTTCGTTCTATTTCTTTTCTCGTCTCTGTCTCGGTATTCGAACCCGTTTCTTGCATCCTCTGTTTCGGTTTTTGTGCTTTCTATGCTTCGTTGCTTTTGTTTTCTGTCCTCTTTCTCATCTTGTTTCATCTATTTCCATCACTTTAATTCTTCTTGTTTTCATACTCTTCCTCTGCGTCGAATTCCGTACTTGTATCTCGCGCTTGTCTCGGTTTTCCCGTCCTTGTTTCGTTTTCTGTCTTTTTTTTTTGGTAAGATGTGAGTATATTATATCATGAGAAAATCAAAGAATGTACAAGGTGTCGGGATCAAATCCCTTTAAAAACATAAAGAGCCTATAGACCAACAACAATTACTCATCAATAACCCGATTATCATCATTTC